>MU825875.1:9792-70804 GCA_029204205.1 Desmophyllum pertusum
GTTACTTATTTTCGTGAGACTTAATTTTCACGATTGCAAAAAAATTGCGAAATTAAAGACCCGTGGTAAAAAGTTATCGCGAAAATTAGCGACGCAAAATTTAATACCCGACTATTAACTTAAACGTCAGTTCACATGATTATAACAGAGCATCCCTGTAAGAAAAATTCTGGACTCAGGTGTTAGAAATATGCCTTTGGTATTTATGAATTTATGATGTTAAGCAATACAAAAGAGAAAAGACATATATTATAAATGCTGACCTGTGTTGTACCTCTTTGTCACAAACGGACATGTCAAGCTGTTGTAAGCTTTTGTTTTGTTATGGTCCTGTTCAATATCATTGCAAAATATGGCTATGCAAATCTGTAGTGCCGATTTTGAGACTACCTGTTTATCAATGCGGATCAGCATTCGCAAAATTTAGTGCCTTTTGACACAATTTTTCTGCCAAATCGCAAAATATAAGTCTCGCGAAATTTGCCTCTTCCATTTTCGCGAAATTAAGTTCCCGCAAAAATAAGTAACAAGAAGGTATGTGTTCTTGCACCTTGCAATAATTTATTTGAATATTGTGATGATAATAATAAATATCATCACGCTCTGAGACTTATGATGCAAGTTCTGAAAATTCACTTTCAATAGTCTTTTTCCCATTTTGGTAGCAAGAAATTATTCTCTTTGTGTATACTACATGTATGCTCTTTGGAGAATAAATTGAGCCACATATTAAGCTACAGGTCATATTTTGCCAACCAAATTTACAGAATTGGAAACCAAAATTGTGTGCTTAATCACCACCCAGGGCAGAAAATGTTAATTAGAAGCCTTGCAAAATTGAAATCTATTTTCTATGATGTTTGCGATTTAAATAGATAGGATTTAGCCATAAAGCAGTGAAGTTATCTAACTCTGTGTTAAAAAAGTTCAATAAACACTTTTGTATATTCAACCTACTTCCCTGTGTAATAATTGCAAACTGAAGCGATGTGTGTCATCATAAAGAGACCACTAATAAGTCAACAACTTTATTTCACTGTTAAATCTTCCAACTGACAATGTTCGATTAATAACCAAGGCAATATTTTTTACAACTTGCCACATAAAATTATTTTATTTCCTGATACCAGGTACATAACAAGGCCACGATGGTACCTACAGTTCAGAGTTTGATCAGTGTGACCCTTGTGTTTTATTCATACATCCCTAAGACAGGCTTTGAGGTTTAATTATTGTTATATCTAGGATTGTCAATATTCTGCTCAACAGATAAAGATTTGAAGGACATGTATACTATACATTATTATTAGCGTAGACACGTGTTCAATCAACATGACATAACTTTCCTAATCATTTTGACAATAAAACAAGAGGATACAGACATGAAGTTCTTCATGTCTTGTAAGCGATTATAACCCGGCTAATAACAGTGACTAAACAGGATGCATCACTAATTTAACATCAATAGGCATATAGTGCATAAGCAGTGAGAAGATTGATGTAACATTAAATTCTCACTTGAAAGGAAAATTTCCATATTGGACCTCATGACTTCAAAGGTTTAAATTCAAGTGTGGGATAATCTAATGTACAGCTGCTGTGCTTGTTTGTGCCACGTACTTTGGTTTACTCTAACTTCAATCGTGAACCGTTTTCAGGACACATCACTATTTTTCTGGAGTTGATTTAGGAAAAATGACCAAGACAACCCAAAAGTTGAAAATAAGGTAATTATTGTTGAACAGAAGAAAAATAAAATGTTTCTTAAATTTCTTTCAATAATGAATTACCAAGCCCTCACCACCAAACCCCTACACGGTTTCTACACTTTGAACCCTCCAGAGGCTGACGTTAAAAGCCAAATTCATCTCATAACAGGTTTGAAAATGTATCTTAGCAAACGTAAATCTAGCCTGAGTGAACTGGCATCTCTCTTCACACACTAGATGGGCTTCAATTCTTACTCCGCTCACTGACATACAATTACATCCCAAAACATCCCATAACATCCCATGTCAATTACACAACTCTACTAAGATCCATGTAGCATCAGACTCTTGATTGGTTGCTAGTTTCTCATGAAAATTCAAAGAATTGAGCACAGGAAGAGACATCTGTATACTCTTGAAGCTATCCTTGGTTACACTTTCTTCATGTTTAACATTTTGATGCCAGTGATCTTAACCCTTTCACTCTAAGAGTGCTAAGTTCAAAACTGAGGAAAAAATCTTGAATTTCATTTTGCAAAATTGTCAAAAGCAAATAGCACCACTTGAAAGTAGTGCTCACTAGCTTTCATTTGAATGGTCACACACTAGGGTTTTATCCACAGACTCAAAAGTTACAACCACATTTACTGAATCAAGGTTTCACTCTGGGAGTGAAAGGGTTAAACCCCAAATGTTCTAACTAAGATCAGATGCTGGCGATAATAATTTATTATTATTCTGACCAGATCAAAATTATCATCGGTATAAGGACATCAAATTTTCTTATGAATGTCAGTAAATTCAACATCCCAGACAGGGGTGACATACATGTATTGTCAACTCTCATGATAGTGGACACCCTCGGGACATAGTTTGGAGTCCATAATAGCGAGAGTCTGTAATAGCGGGGTCATTTTCAGTCAAACCTCTATAGCTTAATCATCGGGTGGAAAATTGTAAATACTTATTGTGGATGTGGGGTAGAATAAAGTTTGTTGTCGTTGTTGTTGGTGGAAGGCTGGATTTTGTCTATAATAGCGGGGTGTCCGCAAGGCAAGAGTTGACTGTAGTGGGCAAACTTTGCACCCACTACAATGAATGCTGAAGAGTTTGGTAACGTCATAATAAATGCTTTTCGCACCTTAAAGTCCACTAAATTGTAAGACTGGTGTTTTACCCTTCAAGATTTATTCATGGCTAGAAGCGTACTACCTAAATTATGTCTAGTGACTTCATAGTACAAGTTTACAGGTACCTATTGGAAAGACTGGTAAAACACTGTCTTGGTTTAAAAGCAGTCGAACAATAATCAAGGGCATTATTTTGGCAGTCTTTGTACAAAACTGGAATACATTGTTAATGTGCCCACCATTCTTTGATGATAAGTCATAAGTTTGTTTCTTTTCTACCGTGTTATTAACACTGGGATCACGTCTGAGCTACAATTTTGCTCGGCAAATGTTTGGCATTCACTTTGCCCTACAATTGGATGCCTTCGCTTTAATCTTGTCTGATCCTGCTTGTACAATGCTGGGAAGGTAAACAATGCTCTGCCGATACTTTTGTCGTAAAATTTTGTTGTTACTCCACAGGAAATAAACAAGGTTTAAGTTTGCACAAATAACCCAAAGTCATGTACAACTACAGGGTTGTGATGGGTTATTACACATAGATGTTAAAATGTGGTGGAGCAGTGACATAAATGCAAGTGTTGATGACGAGTATGCAAAGTCAAAATTAATGCAAAGAACAAATGGCGATACACAAAAGAAATACACATCCAATACAACAGTCAATGAAAATCGTTGTGAATCTGATTAAACTACAATGAAAGTGACTGTTTCACTTAGTGAGCAGAGGGACGTTTGCATAATTGCTGGAAAGGCAAACAGTCGAGGGTGCATTCCATGTAAATCCCATGACGAAGATATACCAAAGTTTTCAAAATTCTACGCCAACTACGCCAAAGTAGGTCATCTGTACACCAGCTTACACAAGTCATGCTGGTATACAAAGACGACAATTAATAATAAATAATAATATTTAGTATTTATATGGCGCAAATTAACATATGAATATGATCAAATGTATGCCAGTATGCCGACCACTTTTGAAACCCACGCTGTGTAAAGCATAAAATGCACCCTGGCAAACAGTATTAGTGAGAGAGCAGAATGGCCGAACTGTCGTTTCCGATATCTCGGGCAGGACACCAAAGATATCGTCTCTGCCTCTTTGAGCTAGTTGCCCTAGGTTTCATGCCAAAATTAACATGGTTGAATCCTGTGGGAGCACTCGAGACCCCCCCCCCCCCCCCCAATTCCTTATAGCTAGCTAATATACCTATTTTCTTTGTCACTTTCTGCGATAGGTATGGAAGATGACAAAATCCATTTCACTTCACGATTTATATCACAAAATAAAAATAGATCTAAGAACTCTTTAGTTGTAAATGAACCATGGAAAAAGACCACTTTTCATAAGTGATTCTTTGACCCCTCAATCAAACTGATAGTCCAGTTTCCCCAATAATGATTATTCAGCACTATAGTATTGACTTTATTTCGCTACCTCAGGGTTTTGTTTGCAACATTTCTACAATATCTTTTGTGAAACCAAGTCTATCACATGGGTTAAAACAAACTTAATTTACAGCTAAGATCATCAAATTTCAGAGTTGCTTGGGAATTAACCTCGTTGTCATGGCTGTGGTTCAATAAGAGTAAGCTTACCACAAAGCAAATTTACTTTGCTTGCTCGTTTCTACTAACAAGCGTATTTCAACCTTTCCACCTCTAAATTCGTGTAATTAGCCTCAACTTGGCAATTTTCGAGAAATGTTTTTATTAATACAGCGGTACCTAACTAACCTGAGTTGATTTGTGGCACATACTCGGCCCGTAACTTCCAACCTCTTTAGGCCACTGTCCACTCATATAAGGTGAAATGGCGTCTAATGACGACGTTCTTCTTATTGCGCCCGAATTACATTTCGTAATTTTGCTTCGTTCACCTGCGAATAAAATGATATTCTTTCTTTATCAATTGTCAGTAAGCTCAACCCAAACTGTTTTGAAACAACGGAAATGGCCTTCAGTGTAGGTCAATACACTGAACAGAGAAAAGATGACCGATAGATGAAAAGCGAAATTCAAAGGTCTACCATACTGAACTTAAACGACACGAATAAATATATATTTACAACAGCTGGCTCGATAAAAAGCTGTTTTAGTCATAACTAGACACTATTCTAAGGTTCAATGCTCGTTTTGAGAGTAAATTTGAAAAGCACGTCAGCTAACCTTTCGAGCTCGACGAAGATGGAGAAGAAGGACTGCGACGATGCTCGGGAGACCCACGTGTTTCTGGCGAACTTCTGCGGTGTTTAAGGCCATTTTCACTTCCATGTACAGGTGAAGAAGATGGACTTGGCCTCCTTAGTCCACTTCCACGGGTAGGACTTGGATTACCGTGAGCTATCAGCGAAAATGGTTAAAGTGGCCCGCATAGGTTGTAGTTTTGAGCTCGATGCAGGAGAAGCATTTTCGACGTGGCCTCTGGGACGGCTGTGAAGCCATTTCGTCCCGAAAAACCTAAATGGAAAAAGTATAGAAATAGTATTTATTTCAGTCCTGTCGTTTCAGCTAGCTCACTAGAGTGAGAGCGGAGAAAAATTACCGATAAAATCCTGTCCAACCTTCCGTTCCCACACTACCCACCAACAACACCAGTTTGTGGTGGAGTAAGCATTCTAATTACATCGATGCAAATTAGCTGCGCGCTGATTGGTTGAAACGCGTTATTTGACAAGACGCCTGTTGGGAGAATTTCTCCCACGATCGGGCATACATTTCCTAGCGACACAATGGCTGACACACGCTTAGTTTGTTTTTCGTTTATACGAAAATAAACGAAATTTTTTTCATTTTGATATCCTCTGAAATAAGACAGAAAAATCTTCAAAAGCGGGTTGGCATTCGTAATTTAGGTTGTACCGAGAAAGACGCCCACTAATTAAGAAAATTCAACCTATAGGGATGAACGTATAGGTGAGAACATAATGCGTGCGAAAAACACGTGTTCACCCAAATATTGCGGTTTTGAAGGGCTATCCGCCCATGTATTTTCCATTCATCAATGAAATGCCCCTAAACATCAACAAGCGACCTGTTTAATGATAAGTCTAAACTTACTCTAGCCACAAACGCCACACACTAAACAAACTTACGAACCCTCTCGCCAACATTTTTAAAATAAAAAATCGCTCAGTTCCTTTCAGAAATCAATTTTTATTCATTCATGTCAATTTGGAACAAAAGTTTAAAGGAAAATTTGCGTCTATTAAAATATGCAAAAGCTCATTAAGTTTATATGATTTCCTTAAAACAGACTCCACTTAAGCACTCTTAACCGTGTTAATACGGTTGGTTCGTGATTAAAATAAGAATGGCTTGGTTTCAATGGACTCCTGTAATCCGTTTGCTTATACGAGAAGAAAAAGCGAAATTACAACTTTTAGCCTGTCACGCAAGATTTTACGCTAGGCTGATTTTCCCGCGAAAAACGTCAACACCAGCTGTCCATACATTTCCTTGATTCTGATTGGCTAAGCGCAGCACGAGGTGATTGTGCGAAGAATATTGTTTTCTATTGAATATCTTTCGTTCGAGAAAGTAAAAACTGCTTTCCTTCATTTCAAAGTAATTTATATTCAGTAAATCCTTGTTCTGAATCGCAGTTGGTGGCAAATTGCCTCTGGCTTCTAGAACGTATTGGAAAATACACACCAAAGATACTATCGTTTAATTTATTTCTCATTTAAAAGTCCATTCTATGAAAATATTCTGCCACTTCCGTATCTATCCATCTATGTCGAGATGAAGGCTTCCATTTCACCGTTCTTGTCAAATCTTAAAAATATTGCCCTTAAAACCAGTCAAGAATGAGAGTGTTGTGCTCCTGGTAACATAGGACTCGTGTTGTTTATTTTCACAAATCCTTCCCGCGGAGTTCAGGTCATTTATAATTGATGTACTTGATGAGAAATACAACCTAAAATTAGCATCATGGTCGAATACTGACTGTTTTTTGCATGATGAATTTCAAGGAGACAACATTTTCGACGAAACAAAATACTTCTCAGGTTTAGGATCGCCATATGATCAAAATATGTTACCGTTTTCCAGTTATTTCGTCATATGACGCGTGCCAAACGATATTCGTCCTTTCTTGATCGGGTTCCAATTTCTCCTAATTCATTTGCGGTTCGTAGTATTTTCCTTTCTGACAACAATGTCACTCGACCATTCATAACTAGTGTTTCAGTCAAAATGTGGAGATAGTGCCAGTCGGCGGGGTAATCCATAAAGCTTGAGTGATATGTATCGTATGTAGTTTGCGATCATAAATTGATTTAGGCAAACAGAAAGCCTAACCTTTAAAAGCATTTCTCCCTTTCAGGTGTCTTTGTATTGTTTGGAAACGTGTAATAGAAAACTGTTTAGTTTGGAGATAGCTTTGACCGAAGAAACGCGTAAAAACGAGAGAGAATCCTTTCGTGCGTTGCTAATCTTTATATTTCAAGGGTTTTCACGCTTGCCTCGGTAATTTACATCGCCCAGAGGAAATTCTGTTTCCTCTGGCCGGAGACAAATTATATTTTTCTCATGAATTATTCTAACTTCGATCTCCAATCGGCAGTGAAAGGTAAACACAGCTTTATGCCATTTTCGCACTTTTTATCACGAAACTTGAGATGAAACAGATCGCCACTGCGTGAATTTAATCCTACTTCAAGAGGAAAATGATTGCCATATACTACTACACGGAGAACCCGATTGACTGCAGCTGGCATTACAATGGCTTTCTCGAAATAATATTTTATATTGTTACACTTTCTACTTTCGCAACGTGGTTCATGCTTTTAAAAGGTTTTATTTACTACCAGTATTAATTAAAAGGGAAAATACGGTGTCCTTCCTGTTTCGGTCCAAGAAAACAGATCTGGATGATCTCGTAAGCACAGAAAATTTCCTGACAACATGATAAGATAACCGAATGCATGTATAAGAAATTATACTGAAGCCTTTTAGTCGATCAGTGCGATTGGCTTTTTTTTCTCTTTTACAATAACTGAAATACTGAATAGGAGAACAAAACTAACTTTTAAAGGTGTCAGTTTGTTAAAAGCGAAACAGGATATATATATGATGTGTTTTATTGGCGCATAATAAAGGCCGCAGGAAAAACTCGAAAAATTTACAATTGAAATTGATTATCAAGAACGAAATAAAATTTGACTAATACATTTTTTAAGAAGAATATTTGCGTTGATCGATAGAATCTAAAAATCGCGTTTAGGCTTTTAAGGGTTACTACTTTTCCTTAAATACCTTTAAAGAATTTACAGAAGAAACAGCGTTAGATATAATTGTCAGAATTTGTCATTTAGTAAGCAGCAGGAAGGCTGTGAACATAAGAAGCTATAAGGGGCTCTGTTATCTCGGCTAGAAAGGGTTGGACTTGCAGATCTGACATTGATTATTTCAATATTGTAACTCAACAGGGATGGTACAGAATAAAGAAAAACAAGGCATTCAAAGTCAATAAGATTACTTTTAGCATAAATGAAACTTTGCGTACATACGTTCTCGAGGGGAATTGTCAAATTCGCGAAAAATAAATTTGTACTATTCACTTACTATTTTTAATAGAAAACGTGATAATTTTCCTGACAATGCTTATATATATTATTCTTTTATGTATGATGTCAAGTCTTTTCAATAGCTTGTTATCCCAGCGGTACTAAACATTGAAATTTGAAAGCTTGTCATTGGATTTGGTATTAAGGTGATGTTTTCTTTCTTATCTTCACACATCAATAGCAAACGTGCCGAATTCTGTAATAATATTGTGTACTTTTAAGCTTTTTAATTCTTCCTTTGCAAGGTACAATCCACACTTGTTTATATAGGACGAGGGAATTGATGGAAAGGCTATCCTATAAAATGTAATGTTAACAGCACATTTATCAACAGACTGATTGCCATGAAAGAAAACATTCGAGCACGTGGGTACAGACAATAGAAACCTAAATTACATGCAGCACAGGTAAAAATGGCTCGTGCATATTTGCATTTTAATAAAAGCATCCACGATTGTATGTAAAACAGAATGGATGGAACCGGATACCACTGATTTGAAGACAACGCCCAGACCAAACATGATGGCGACGTCTCGTCACTGACTGAGCTCTTGGCACGAAAATAGGACGGACTAGCATGACACTAGCCTCAATGTACATCAAACATGACACGAGCCCAAAAGAGTTACCAGAAAAAAGGCTTTTCCGCGAGAAAAGAAAAAAAACTCGGATTGTTTGCTACTGAGGACAGCTCAGAAGATTGCAAAACAGTCTCTCTTTTGCTCGAGATATTGTGCGCGACACGCGAATTGAGAGGCGCGAAGCAGCGCGAACAGCTCAGTTAAGGCTTGAGGTGACTGGGTGGGTCTATATTTTTTCAATATTAATTTCACTTTTTTTTCCTCCTTCCGCCTTCCTTTCATCTGCAATCTGCATTAAATATGCTCAGTGGTCCTCAAATATTCAACGGATAAAGAGAAGTTAACTCGAAAGCTTGAGACTGTTTTCGATGGTATACATTTTTTGTTCTATTTGCCGTAAACAGCCGACATTTAAATTTCACTTCACTGTAGTTCATCTATTTAAAGAGATTTAAAGAGCCTCTCGGCTACTGCAAGGATAGTTGTAAAAAAAGAGTAGTTTTGTCCCCCATAAAGTGCCGAGGCCCACCTCCACTTCCAGGCCTGTCAGGACATGAGATACAGACAAGTCAAGGATGACAAGGATCTATTCAAGGTGTCTATCTGATGTCGCTGGCTAATGGTGAGCAGATTATATTGGTTTTGTTGTTTATTTGAAGAACGCACGAGAAAAAAATTACAAATACCGTAGATCAAACTCGTCCCCAGGGTCTTCCAAGATGGCGGACGCTCTTCAGACCTCTTCAGTGAATTGAAATATTTTGGCGTGTATATATATACCGCTCGGTTTTCGAAACCAGACTTGACCTCTAAAATCTCCACCCTATTTGAGAACAATCTCTACCCGCTTTGAAAATAATACCCTATTTCAGTTTAGACCAAAAATGAAAAATCTATAACTCGAATATCTCAGATTACTAAGCGGCTCAAAAACTACCTTTGGGTTGACATACACCTATTTTATATAACATCAGGGCCGTAGCTAGAATTTTTTGAATGGGGGGCAATGAAGCGAGTGCCGAAGGCGCGAGCCGCTAGGGGGTCTGGGGGCATGCCCCCTCAGAAAATTTTGAAATCTAGAGGCTCGGAAATGCTATTTTGAGCATTTTCCATGAGATATTTTGTCAAAAAATCAATCTCGATTCAGTGTAAAATGACAGGTATTTTAGTGCTTACAGCAATATTTCCGAGGTTTTGTTACCTTGATACATACCGTATATCGGCCTTAGTACACTAAACATTTTATTAGTCTATTTCGTGTGTAAAAGATGTCTCCAGTTGGATTTACGCTCCAAAATATATTTCTCAATCAATCGTAAATGTTCAAATTAGTATGGTACCGGGCAGTCAAAATATAACTACTTACTTAGTTACCTAAGAAGTAAGAAGTTCTCGCCTCTTCGTTCCCCATCATCTTGATTAATATGCCGAGCAAAATCTGGGGAGATGGAGTACCAAGCCTTTGAAATGTTCAATCTTGTTTTTGAAAGACCCTCGGCATATATTTTTATCAAGAAGGCGGCTGTTTGAACGCGAAAAAAACATACGCAGTTTTCGTTTTTCAGAAAGCATTACCCATTCTTGGGGGGGCAACTGCCCCCCTTGCCCCCCCGCTAGCTACGGCCCTGAACATACTAACCAAAGGATAATGCATTTTTAAGCAAGGGCGTTATTAGAAACGGAAAAGGGGCGCTATTACACCGGTCACATGACTCAGAGTGTATAGGTAACAGGTGATACAGAATAATCTCGAGCAGCGAGAAGTCCCGGATATTACCGGCTGTAGTTGTCAGGTATTATCAGTCCTCGCAGGCTGAGCTGTAAGTGGCTACTCTTGTAGAACACTCGGCAACACCGTCAAGTCTACGACACGTATACTAAGATTTTCATCCTCAGTGTAATAATGTTAATAATCAAGCGTTATTGGGTGATTATTCTTCTCAAACTCATTAATGATTTTCGATTGAGAAACACGAGGCAGTGTTTCATTCCATTTCCAAACACCTCGGATTTCGTCAAAAATACGACGCGTAGCGGAGTATTTTCAACTCTCTTCTCGGTGTTTGGAAATCGGATGAAACAATGTCTCTCGTGTTTGATATATTACATCAAGTTACTGGAGCAAAAACTGGTTTATATTTATTACTGGACGTCGATAGTTCTCAACGCGAAGCTAAAAAGTTAACGTGATCCAGGATTTGACACACACCAACAATAGTATTTGACAGCCCTTTGTAGTATATATATGCATGACACGAAAACTTTCGTGCGAATAAAAGATATAATTGAAAAAACCTCTTAAACCCTGGCCAAAGGGAGTTTCGAGTAGACGCAAGTTTCCAACGGCGTTGACGTCCGTTCATTTTGATCGAGATCAAATTTGCACGCAAGTCGACGAAAATGTTTTACCGTTTGGCTACAAAATGCACGTCGCCGAAAGTTGATCACAAATCATTCGTTTCTAAAGCCAGTTCGATCGATGAAACTGTTCGAATTCAATGTTTTTTGCATTTTTCTAAAGTCAGTAAAGTTCATGTTGTATTTAAACGTATAAGTCTAAGCTTTGTTATTTGTTCCAATCGGAGCAAGCGATTTTTGATCGGATTTCGTGGGACGGCACGCGACTAATAACCCAGTTTAATTGTAGCATTGAAATGGCTTTTCTGTCGCAACTCGCGTGTGCAAGTTGCGAGTAAACTTGCGAGTCCCTTTGGCAACCGGCCAAAGTTCATGAAAACTGGTTTCCCCTGACTTGTGACTCCATTTGGCCAAGTGGAAAGTTTGCATTGTAAACCGAAAATGAAGGAGATTGGCTATTAAACTTGGCTATTGCTTAGATTCGGAACAGCTCCGATAATGTTCCCCCCCTCCCCGAATGTAAGTCCATGGACTCATATTTAGATTTAGCTTTAACGGAAAGTTATATAACTTTTTTCTGACCAAAGCTTGTTTCGTATTTTATATCGTTACAGTATGTTTATTTGACGACTGCTTGTATTATACTTGTTTCATTTGGTGATGTCGGAGAGTTTTACTATACTTTTTCTTGTATATGGCCAAATCCCTTCCACATATATCCTGCCCAAACATATTTGAAACGCAAAATTCCTTCGGATAATAATTTCCCCGATGATACTCCCCCCCCTCCCCCCCCCATCCCCGATAAAAATTAAAACCCGGGGCACTCTTCCCAGGGCTTCTCGGTACACCATAGTAACCTTCAAACTGAAATTACCTTGCAGGTTAAAATAACTATTTTTCGTTTCATTTTTCTACCGGGTTCTATGAAAATGACGGGATAACATGGTTACCGAGGACGTTACTCTGACGCAAATGGAATAATGTCCGACAAATGTGTGACTATTTTGTCTATTTTAGCAATATACATAATTAAATAAAACGACCACAGCTGTATGAGTGACAGGCCGCCGTACAGGCGAAGTTTAAACCGCCCAGATGAAGCATTGCGTGTCACATAAATATTCACCCTTGCACTGATGTGCTAAAAGTAAACTGACAACTCCAACTTTTAAAAAAATAAACATTTCAATAAAGGCAGAAGAAAACTAAACTAAGGCGAAAATTAAATTTAAAAAATAAAATGTTGGTGTAGTTGTATTTTCTGAAGAGTGGCTATTTTGTCTCTTGATAATTGCTTAAATTTCCAACATTATAAAAATACGCGTCAGAGATGTTTTACAAATAAGTTAAAAATGAAAGGAAATTGACAGAAATTTCTATAATTCTTTTTATAACCTTGTTAGATTAGGAAAAGTCTTTGATTTTTTATGTGTGGGTGCGTTTGAGGTTTTTTTTTTGTCTGCAAGGCCGGATAAATGCTCTCGTTTTACATTTGGGATCACACGGTTTCTCTTCTAACAGTCTAAATAATTTCATTTTCGCTGATAATGTAAGAAATAAATTTACATATTTTTCCGTGTACTTTCCTGTTTTCCCATTTTTTGACAGACCAACAATGTCTCTATGTCCTCAAGCCTCGCGGAGGAAATGTAGCCACTAATTCCGGCCACATTTTCGGACTCAACAACTAGTACAAGCTTTTTCAGAAACGAAAAAAAAGATAAATTTATTTAGTCGACACAGGATGTTACATTATTTTAGATTTTTCATTCCAAAATTCCTTTTACGAAGGTTTGTTTGTAACAGTTTCTATCTTGTACACGATTTTTTAAAACATAATAAATTATTTTTTTTTACATTTGAAATGATAACAAAATTTTCCACACGAGTTCACCCGGGACAGCTGTCCATTGCAGAATGATCGAAAATCGCTATGACGTCACTGAACTCGAAATGGCAATTTTCGTCAGATGGAAACAAAATTCTTTTCGCTAAAAAAAAAAAATATTTAGAAGGGTAATATTTCATGACGAGTTTGTCAAGCTGTGATTCAGCGGATAAATGATAACAGCGTCACTGGCGCCCAGATGTTGTTCGTTATTTATGAGCCAAGTGAACAAACTAGAACATGAATATCAAAACTGAAGTTACATCAGGAAACAAAATTAGCATACAAGCCAAACTGATTTACTGAGCGCGGATGTGAGCGCTATTTAAACTGGCTTTCTTCTAAAGATTGTAGTATCCCTTTCGGCGTCTAAATCGATCGAAATAAATACATTCACTGATGATTGTTGCCTCGAATTGTAAAATTTCACCGATTCGCCGGAACAATTCGCTTAGTTGTGCTAGCGCTCTATGATCTGTTGAGCATAAATCATATAACATACAAACACTCGCGTACTACAAACAATAGATCATAAATTTACCTTTTGGGTAGATTTCCCTGTAGTGTTAAAGGCGAACACGGTTATATATGAAACGATTAGCCAAATGACAGCCTTGTTCTCTCCGCGGCTGTGTCAAACTAGTTGAGTGTCTTTACAGAACAGAGAACCGACGTAGGTTCGTGTAGTATTAGTAGTTCAACGTAGCGATAACTGAACCCATTCATAGGACACGTGACGTCATCAGAGATCAAAATTGACCAATCACAGCGTGGTACGGCGGTCGGAGCATTATAATTAAAAACTGGATTTATCGCGAAAATTTGATGCCTTGGAAAACTCATAAAATTCGCCCAAAGTGATTGCTCGGGATTAAGCGTATGCTATTAGCTGCTATTCATTCGAGTGATTGCTATCGGAATATTGTTTCTTGTTTCGTCGAGCCGCCAGTGAACAATAAAACGCAGGTGCTGCGAGCGTTTTATAAGCTGTTTCGGCTCCAACTAAAAAAAACACTGTATATTTTCATCGTAGCAAAGTAAAAAAAAAGTGTTTGGTTTGATTTAATTTGCTATCAGTTGACACTCTGGCCGTTACTAATCAAATATCCGAGTAGATGGTATTCATTTTATTGCAGCCCCCGTGGAAGGTTTGTTTTTCAAACCGAACTGATCGGGCAATACATATTTTATTTTTGTATTTTTCTGCTTCTTGTTTTCGTTCTTTTTTCTCAGCCGTAAGGATCAGTCTACCGTTCAATGTTTATTTTCTAGATGACAGAGCTACTGTCTGTCAGCGTACCTGTTTTTCCCGTGGGAGGGGGGGGGGGGGGGGTACTCAGGTATATTAGTGACGGGAAGGTGCAAATGAGGCCAAAGTTTTAGAACCAAAAAAGTCCATTAGGCTAGAAACCGGCTCAGAACGAAAAAAACAAACAAAAGCAAAACAAGACTGATGAAGTTTGATGCGTGCACCTTTATTCTGTGCATCTGACACAAACTTTAGGTCATCATCTCTTGTTTCAACCCTAAAAAAGTCTCTGGAAAAATCTTTCTATCCCAAAAAATCCGCCAGAAAAGTTTATTTTTAACCCCCCAAAAGTCCCCAAATCGCTCATTTCAAACCCCCAAAAGGCCTTCGCACCTCCCTGTCGCTGATATACCTGAGTACCCCCCCCCCCCCCCCCCTCGGGCTGTTTCTTAGAGAGAAAGGTTGCTATGTTTCAACCAGGACATCGTCGACAACCAGGTGCAGTCAGCGAAAACGCGACGGTAACAAGAACACGTACTAATCTCCGGGACCGTAATTATTTCACCATCCATCTATTGTTACGAATTTATGTTATCATCTGCTTTGGCTAAATATAAATGTTGTTTCGCAATGGTAAATTGCCGGAGAGCCGAATACAGCTTTTATGACTTGCACATCTCTTTGTGTACGTTCCTGACAAGGATAGTGAAAACCGGAAATTAATGCGGAGAATCTCGCCATATCCTCGGCATATTCTATTTTCATTAACTTTATTTGCGTTTTTTTTATCACGATAAAACAATGACAGGAGATTCGCACGCTTTTCAACTAAGGAACTGAACCTCAAACAACTTTGCCTATAAGACAAAGCGTCGTAATTCATTTTAAGGTTATTCCATCGAAATAAAATTAAGTTGCACTAGAAAGTTTCTGAAACTTTCCCTAGTTGAACATTGCGATGTAATGTTTCAAAATATAGAATAAAAAGAATAGGTCAGAGGTATAATCGACTAAAAATACCTCATGATTCCTTACATACAAAATCAACCAAAAACTGACGTATTTTTTTCACGTTTCCAGTGATTATTAATTTTTCTGCACTAGGAATTGGTCTATACTCCTTGTATAGAAAGAGATGATTACTAGACTTAAAAATATGCGAAAAAGTGATAGGTCACCACGCTCATTTACGAGAAAACGATCATTTACCTCTCTGGCGAGCATAGCCACAATGAAAACGCCGCCATTTTGTTTAATGTGCGCGCGCCGCGAAATTATGCGCAGAAACTAGAAAGGATATGACAAGCTAGCATCTTTGATACTACTGAGAGAAAAAAGAGAAAAAAATGACTAAAAGAGAAAGCCAAAAAAAGAAGAAAAAACAAAATGACATAAAAAAAAGACCGCAAACTGTTTGTGTTTTCTGTCCCCATCCGATCATTACAACTTAGGGCCTGGCTAAACTAGGAAACATTGTTATAAAAACATTGCTGTGGATGTAAATGTTGATGACAGAGTAGCCACGCGAGAAACATTGATTTCAGCAGCAAATTTTGCGTCTTGAGCAAAACAATTTTGCTTCACGGATGCAAAGTTTGTTTCCGAAACATATGTTTCCCAGTTTAGCCACGGAGGAAACAATTGCACTAGTTTAGCCACAAAAGCAGCGAAACATTTGTCGCGCTTTCCGCTAGTTTAGGAAACATTACAGGAAACAATGTTTCTGCAACAATGTTTCGTAGTTTAGTTTCCCGTTTAGCCAGGCTCACGGCATGCAAAATTTGTATACAACTCCGACCAGAAGTGATAAGCTTGTGCTACGATTTGTCGTAGGGTTTTTAAAATGTTTCGACAAAATCCTACCGCCGGTTTTTCGTGCCGTACACACCATAATCGTAAGTAGGTTGTAGGTTTGATTTCATTTGGTTTGATTTACACGAAACAATTCGTGTAGTGGGCTTGTCGTAAGCATATCAAATGTGATGTATCTATCTAAAAGTGAAAATATAAATGAAACGTTTTCTTCCCAGAGACAGGGAATACAGAAAATGTTGGTTTTCTGGTCGAGAATTAAGGTAGACTCCAGAGTTTATATATTGACTTCGCAAACGCTTTTCGATTCTCAGGAATGCGAGCAATGGCGTTTTAGAGGGCAAATCAAGCCCTAAAGACTGAACTGAAAATTTATTTAACCTCGGAATTCCATCAATTCACCATTGGTTTTCATGAAAGCCGAGTACAATTACTAAAATACTAAATATGTATAATAACTAACTAAATTAGTACGACTTAAAAATTATAAGGATAAGCTAGCAAAAAGCCAAAATCTTCCATTCTTGTTTTAAAGGTGGTTATAGAATTAGCTTCCCTTATGAAATTAGGCAAGGCATTCCACAATTTAGGACCAGTATAAGTAAAGCTAGCTGAAGCTCTTCTTCATTTAGATCAAGAGACTAGTACACGCTACCGGATAATAAATGGATGTATGCAAACAGTGCGGCAACTGTTTCAGGGATGCGAGAGCAACAGAGGATGATCTAAGGCCCAGTTCAGACGCCGTACTTCACATGAACTTAATTCATCGAATTCGATTCGGCTCATGTGAAGTACGGCGTCTGAACTGGGCCTAAGAGAAGGCGTGCACCATGAAATTTTTTTGGGAAATCTATTAATAGTTTCGCGCCATGTTGTGAAAGTTATTTTTATTTCCTCCTGATCAAGACTCTGACATCACGTTCCTCGAACTGACCAATCAGGTAACGCTCTTACAATAGCCCAGCGCGCTCTATGGGCTGAAAAATTAGAAATAGATTTCAAAAAATTATCATTGGAAGAGACCCATATATGAGGGAATGCTTCTCTTCTTCTCTCTCAGTAACATTGAATTACTTTGCTGGTGAAAGCGAATAAAAAACCCAGAATGGCGAATAAGTGTTCAAAACAAGCCTCAAAATGCTTATACGAATAGTACTTTTATTTTGACTATATACAAATAAACTCCATCTATTTACAACAAAATGACTATAAATGTAATTTAAAACATACATAGTAACCCTGAAATGATGAAATCAGATATAATAAACATTGATTATTGTGGAACTGGGAATTTCTAAAGATATGAACTGGCCTTTTTCATGTATAAAAGCCCTAAAACAAACTCTGATATATAAAGAATTCCTGAATTAGCGAGAATTTGGTCCCAAATTAATGTAAAAAATTCACCAGTACAGTGGAACCCCGCCTTATGACCACCTTGTTAATACGACCACTCTTTGTTGTCCCAAACTAAAGTTCTGTCAGTCATTTTCTTAACTCATCTAATACGACCAGATTTTGGTGGCCCGTTGGCGGTCGGATTAACAGGGTTCCACTGTATATATCAACAGCATTGATTATAAGCAAGATTCTGTGGCCTAAAATATGCATGGTTTTTTAAATGCTGTTGTGAACAACATGTAGCCCAAGGTACTTGGACAACGTTAACTCTGACGGCTGTCATTTAAATGTTAACACACCAAGCATACGTAACATTCTTTTACATTAACATTCGTTATTGCCAGGAAGCCATGACGATGTAAAATACTATACATACACTATCCCTTTCCCCTCTTTTCAATAAAAATTATGTTACTTGACATTTCACTGCCCAGTGTAAAGGTTGTGGCAAACAAGGAAACATTGTTCCTCATAATGTTTCTTGGGTGAGCAAATGAGCGGGAAGCACAACAAATGTGTTCCTTCCTTGCTACGCAAACCAAGGAACATTTGACAGGAAACAAATTCAGCAAACACGCAATATTATGAGAGGAATGGTCAACAAACATGACAACATTTCGGCGAGCATACAGGAAAACATTATTTCGTTGCAGAAGCAAAATGTTTCTGAAAATATTCAGAAACATTTTCTGCATCTTGGATGAAAAATTTTGCATCTCTGTTGCATGCGCGGGAAAACAGGGAAACATTTTGGGAAACATTGAAATTTACAGATGTTTCCGCAACAATGTTTCCTTGATTGCCATGGCCTTAAAGTACACAGTGATTGTGTTGACGTCACTATATTGATAGCTGCCAATTATGAATGTCCTTCAAATGATCTTATCACAGCTCTCTCCAATGAAAAGTCATAATGATATTGATCAATATTTGGCGATGATCTTCTAAGAACATCAGAAGTGCCTTGATTGATTTGTATCATGGCCTGCAGTTGTTTGGACAGCTCCATGGGAAGATCAGAGACGGTAAGGAAAGTAGTGTTCTTCTTCTGAGTGGTCAATTTTCCTGCCGTGGATGCAGTTGACATTGTGTAAGGGGTTGACCCTGGAGATATGGTGGAAAGTTATATGAATTAGCAGCGGCATATGTCAGTAAAAGGTAGGTAAAGCTGAACTCGGGGCAAATTGGACCACACCGCCAGAGCTTATCCTGGCTGACTGGGAGTATTGCTACTCCCCCTGGATGGGATGCTAGTCCATTGCAGGTTACCCCTCAGCATTTTGTCACTGATACTCATTTATACTCCTGGGTAGGAGAGAGGCACTGTGAGAGTTACGTGTCTTGTACAAGAACACAACACAATGACCCGGCCTACACTTGAACCTGGACAGCTCGATCCAGAGTACAATGTGCTAACCATTAGGTCACGGCGTTTCCTCATATGTCAGTAAAGGATACTGAATATTGAATTGGAAATGTTGGTTCTTGTGGAGGGAAGGAAATTACTGGACCAACAACTCAACAATGCTACATGCTGGTCCAGGCTTGAATCTGGACAGTAGCAAAGAGGACATACCTATAATTATTGTGCTATCACCTCTCCACCCCCACTCCAATGCGCACAGAAATATTATTATTATATCAAAATACAAATAATACCATAAAGAAATCAATTTACCTGAAGGCGGATAGGGACAACTCTGCTGAACATTTTCATAAGACTTGAAGTTTGATGTTCCAGGGTTGTAATCACATTGCTATAAGGAATATAATAAGGACATGTAGCCTTGAGGTAGTTACACTGTTATTATGATATTGGTGGGCCTGGGTGATTTTTGTGAGAGGGGGGGTCGTTTTTTTTGGTGTGGGGGAGGGGGGGGAGATGGGATGATGATGGGGGGTTGGCGGAAAAGAAAAAATCTCCAGATTTCAGATCTCCCGAGGTTGGCATCTTTGTTTTTAAACACAGAAAGATGTGGGGATGTCGGTAGCCTGCGTAGCAGTCGTTTCCTTTCCGAGAGTGCAAGAGGTGTGCAAAAGTGAAAAGAGCGGAAAACAGCGGGAGGGGGTGGGGGAGGGTGAGGGGGGGGGGGGGGGGTGAGGCAGGAAAGGAAATGCCAACAAGGTAAATAAAACTCACGTAAATTTTTCGCTGACGCGAGAAAGTGTTATGGCTTATGGCATTGGAGGAATTGCCGTGTTTGTTCATTGTACGTTTAAAACAAAGTTTGGAAGTCTCCGTGGAAAAGCAAGGATATTTGTCAACAGAAAATTTGTTTAAGCCTTCAAACAGAAAAGATAGCCATTGAAAAGTGTTAGAATTCCTCTTGAAACGTAGCGAGAACTATTCAAATCCGTGGAGAGGGGTTGGTTATACCAGTTCTCACAAAGAAATGGTTTCGGAAATGTGACCTCTAGTGTGTATCGGTAATCCTATGAATCATCTGGAAAGAGATTGGGCTATTTTGACAACTGCCAGTGGTGAAATAAACAAAGTTCACTGATATCATGTTGCAAGAAGACCATCGAAGTGTAAATGGTCATTATACAATCATGTTACAAGCTTAATTCTTATACCTGCCAACTCTCACGCCTTAGGCGAGATTCTCACGCCTGCGGTTGAGCCTTAACTGACTTTCAAAAAGTATGTGAACTCGAACCAACGCGATGAAAACGTAGCCCTATAAATAACGCTATATGTCTTGTTGAATCCTCCAAACCATGTCCGAACACATTGTGGAAGTGGATACAAACTCTTCGTTAACGATCGGAAATCTTCAAATCAACTTCGGAGATATTCGGATGTCTTCGGCAACGTTCGGAAATTGTCGGAACATCTTCGGAAATCCAGGTGCTCTGCAGACAAAAATCTCACGCATTTGACTCAGGAAAAGTTGGCAGGTATATTATGTTGCTCTAATTATTTCTACGTTGTGCAGTGTTTAGAAGAGAGCATCATAAACCCGTT
Organism: Desmophyllum pertusum; assembly: GCA_029204205.1. Classification (NCBI taxonomy): domain Eukaryota; kingdom Metazoa; phylum Cnidaria; class Anthozoa; order Scleractinia; family Caryophylliidae; genus Desmophyllum; species Desmophyllum pertusum. The sequence continues at coordinate 30,468 of MU825875.1, forward strand.
TTCATACCTTGTATCGTTTGTGTTGATCTGCAGTATACAACACGAAGCCATCTTCACTATCAAAGGGCCTCTTGTGAAACCATTTCCTGGGTCCGAGCATGTTTGCTCAGTTTTCTTCGAGTTTGTTCCCAAAACTTTGGCATAGATACCAGAGAGAAAGCTCATTTCCACGTCTAGCTGCTTGCAGCATTACCGTTACACTCACAGAAATGACGAATGACGACAAAAAAAGATCGTATTTTCTGAGAAAACGTTACCTCCATAAATAGCCGAGAGTGTAATCCTGGTAACGAACGGATCAACTTATCCGAAAAAAGCCTAAGTACGAGAAGAATTATAAAGTCGCGCGCCAAAATTGTTCGTTTTAACCGCGAAGCTGTTAGTATTTTGTTTGATAAAATCGTTTGATTTTCCGAATTAGTCGTTGTGTTTTTGTCATGGAGGCAACAAGAGTCAATGCTTCAATGTTGCCGAAATATTCTGCGAAAGCTTGTTTGCCTGGTAGGGAACGTAACAGAGGTAAGCTAGGAGAACATATACTCGCTCGTGCTTCGTGAACTGCAAACATCTTCATCATTTTATTTTGCTCACTTTTGAGCAAGGGTGAAGGTATCTTAAATATTCGTAACTGATAAGTAGATGACGTTTGACTGTGGCTAATGATTTTTTCAGCTAATTACGTCCCTATCTCGCAGTCGGAGAGAGCGTGCTAGTAGATAAAAATTGTTGTTCGACCTCGCTCCGAAATTTTATCATGTCTTTGACTGTTGAAGTTGGTACTACCTGTTACCTGAGAGTTTCCAAGGCTAAAAATGCGAGAATACACGTCTGTTCACTCTGTATTTCACTGGTTGTGTAAGAGTAAATCTTGAATGTCAAATACTCTAATCATGTAATCATGAGAGACCATTATTTTTTATGTGAAGAAGGGAGGGGGAGGGGTGGGGGATAAGGGTGGTGGTAATGGGGGGGGGGGGGGAGGTGTTCTGTTCTGGCAACGGGACACTTCTATAGCTAGCACAATCTCGTACCCAGAGTCAATGGTCTCCTCAGTCTGCGGAAGTCATCACCAGGTTAGACTCCTGGGGAATGGAATTTTTTGATTGGCTGACCGAGGAGACCATTGACTCTGGGTACGAGATTGTAGCTAGCAGCATACAGACTTTCTGCTAAAATGATGTAACTGTACCAATAATGACTTGTTTGGTTCATTCTACAGATTAGTTCAAATGGAGCTGAGCTGAAGCTCATGGCATGCGATCAAAAGATTGTGAATGTTACTCTGGACGCACCTGTAAGTCTGTTGTTGAATGTGGTATCTGGGGCAACCTGACAAAAATGACAGGGGTGGGGTGAGAGGGAAATGACCCTGAGGACACGGGTGATTTATAAGAAGGATAACAAAATTTATTTAATGAATCACTAATAGTTATGTTCGACTGAACTATTTAGCTTGACGAACAGCTTCAAGGAGCAGTGGAGGTTATTGGAAAAGTGGAGCGCAACTGTTCATTGTCAAGTCAAAAGAATTATTCCATACAATGATGACTTCGGTAAGTGAAACGTTTCTATTGAAATGATGTGATAATCACTGATTTACATTTTATTTATAAGTGACTCAGCTGGAATGTACAGTGTGCGTCTTTATACAAACAAAAATCAAGTGGGATGTTCATGGTACATTTATCCCAGGTATATAGAACATACAGTTGAATCCCGATAACTCGAACCTTCAAGGGGAATCGAAAAAGGTTCGAGTTATCGAGGGTAAAATTAGTAAGAAAATTACCTGAAGGGGAATCGAAAAAGGTTCGAGTTAGTGGGAGGTTCGAGTTATCGAGGGTTCGAGTTATCGGGATTCAACTGTATATAGAACCAGAACTTATCCCAGTTTGTGTAGCACGAAGCAACCAGGGCCCGGTTGTTCAAAAGCCGATTAACGCTAATCCTGGATTAAAATTCAATCAAAGTTTTAGTTTCTCTTGGATAAAAGTGTTTTTCATTGCTAATGTTTTGTAGAGTTTGAGATTACTCAAAGACAAAACTGAAGAACAAAATATTAACAGAAAAACCTCACTGAAAAGTTACAAAACTGAAATCACTATTTAGGCTAATCCTGGATTAGCTTAATCGTCCTTTGAACAACCGGGCCCTGGAGTACTCCTCCTGGGTGATGATAGTCCATCACAGGTTACCCCACAGCATTTTGTCAGGTTGCCAGTCTTTGAGAGTAGTGTTTTGTCCTAGAACACAACACAGTGACCCCAGACAGCGCTTGAAACCTGGACTGCTCAATCCAGAGCTCTACATGCTACAGCCCACGAAGTATCCGCTTAGTATGCAGTGGCTTTCCAGCCATCTCAATGGCTATTTCTTCTGTGCCATGAAATGTTACAAGTCAATAGGTTACAGTCCAATGTATCATCCTCAGAGGTCCAGGGGCAGTTAGTGGGGACGAGCGAAAAAAATCGGCAAAGAAAAGTAGCAGAGAAACGAAAGCTGCTACATTCATTTGGTAGTAATGTTTTAAACTGTGTTCTTTTGTAGATTTGGAGCTTTATGGTGAAGCTATAACAATGGCTACCGACTTCCCTGACATCTTTGGATCAACACAGTCAAATGGCTTTGGCTACTAACAAGACAGGGGAATAAAGTTGTTTAGTTGTTACGCATGGATAGTACTACAGAAGGAATTAATAGGAACTTTAAACAAATGCTGTATCTTGATGAAGTTGATATACATTTTTTCCAAGGAAGGCTCATTTTAAATGCCGCTACATGTAACAGTTACTGAAGTATGCCTAATGCTGAAGATATGTGTCATTTATATTTGCACATGATTGTGTATAAGGCGGTATTCAGGCATTTTGTAACAACTTGTGAAAGGCTGCTTTTTGCCTTACGTGAGGTATTGGAAAGGCTGCTTTTTAGAACAGAGTTTTTGATAAAAAATATGGACTCAAGTTATTTCTATGGTGTATATCTTTCAAAGTTTTCTATTGTATTTTTGTCACAACTTTTCTTGGCCTAAATTAAGGTGTTTCGATACAGTTTTTTCAGGAACCATACCTAATGTTTTCAATCGTTTTTTTTATCAGACTTTCCTCCGTCGGATCGATGTGAAATTTACACCACTTATTAGTCTTGGATTGAAGTTTGCTATGATGTACTTTTCAGTGAAATCGATATTGCCATGGCAACGATAAACAGAAAACCTGGAAATCAGTTAAACTTAAATTTTGCGCGATCCAGATTTCACCTGGAAAAGCGAATACCAACATCTTAAACTATGGTGTATGGCAAACAAAATATACGAGAATGAAACAATTCTGTATGTTTGATTTCGAATAAATTGCAAAAACATTTCAAACCTTACTTTTTGCATAATAATAGTAAATGGACTGAGAGATAGAAACTGTTTTGATAAAATCACTTCGGAATTATGCCTAAATGTGTCTTGAGCTTATGTTTTGATGCCATAAAAGTTTTGTTGACTTTCCTTTTCGCAAAACTAAGAACAAATTTTTTCCCTAAGGTCACTCACATTATATTTTTCGGGTAATTTTTTATTTTGAGCGCTTTTGCAAAAATCATAAAAACGGTTCGATAGATTTTTTTAGAACTTTTCCCTCGTATGGTTGATAATGTAAATGATTGTATGCCAAAGTTTTATTAGCATTGATTTACTGGAACACTTTTAAATTTAACGATGAAGATGGCGTATGAAACAACGGAAAGTTTTCGTTACAAATTCATGGTTCAGGCACGTTAAGCTAATGTATTCAAATCAATGCATACTGCATTTCTTCCTGATTAATTTTATTGTAATAAATCGTTCTGCTGTTGATTTCTGTATTTTCTTTTTGTTATAATCCCGTGCAAATCACGGGGGAATACCGTACGCATTAACTTGAATATATTAGCACAACTTGTCAACGGTGAATTTGTAACGCAAACTTTTCCGTCCGTTCGGTCGTTCTATTCATCGTTGAATTTAAAAGTGTTCCATTGAATTAATGTTGATAAAACTTTGGAATAAAATTGCACGTATTATAAGGTATTCTTGGTGAACGTTTTGAAAAAATCTATCGAGCCGTTTTTAAGATTTTTGCAAAAGCGCTCAAAATAAAAAATTACCCGAAAAATATAATGTGAAAGACTTTAGGGAAAAAATTCGTTCTCGGTATCACGAAATAGAAAACCAACACAAATTTTACGACGTCAAAATATTAGTTCAAGACACATTTTGGCTAATTCCGAAGTGATTTTATCGCAACAGTATGTATATCTCGGTCCATTTACTATTATTATGCAAAAAGTAAGATTTGAAATGTTTTTGCAATTTATTCGAAATCAAACATACATATTTTTTTTATTCTCATATATTTTGTTTGCCATACACCATAGTTTAAGATGTTGGTATTTGCTTTTCCAGGTGAAATCTGGATCGCGCAAAATTTAAGTTTAACTGATTTCGAGGTTTTGTGTTTATCGTTGCCATGGCAATATCGATTTCACTGAAAAGTACATCATAGCAAACTTCAATCCAAGACTAATAATTGGTGTAAATTTCACATCGATCTGACTGAGGAAAGTCTGATAAAAAGCTGATTGAAAACATTAGGTATGGCTCCCGAAAAACTGTATCGAAACACCTTAAACAGGTTACATTTCAGAATGTGTCATTTTGTGTTTGCTTTCTTACGCAGATGTATGTCACCAGCAATGAAAGTCATTTACCCTTAACCCTCCAAATCCTAAAGTCCTGGCCAAATGGAGATGCAAGTTGTCAACTTGTGGCTACTTGCGACTTTGTTTGGCCAGGACTTGCGCGCACTTGCGTTGACTTTGAGATCAAATTTGTGTGCAAGTAAACACGTCAAGTTTTTAACCGTTTTGCCACCCAACGCAAGTTTTTTTGTTTACTTCAAGTACTGAATTACAGTGTGCGTAGGAGAATTCAAATGGCTTTTTTTAGTAACTTGCGTGCGTGCACTTGCGAGTCCGTTTGGCCGCCCAGTGCAAGTTCATATTTCAAAACTTGCATCTCCATTTGGCCAAGGCTTAAAGTTTATGTGCCACTTGTCATAAAGAGGATAGGAAAGGTGATGTGCTGACTAATGTGTATTTCTTTGGGCCTGTCTAAAGAAAAGTTAATACAACTTGGTGGTAGAACATTTTCTTTATTCAAGTTATTTCAAGTATGGTAATGACAATGATGTTGCTATTTTATATGGATCAAGATTTAAGAGTAAATATGGTTCATTTAGAGGTTCAAAACTGATCAAGGTAATAGCTTTATTTTTTCTACTGAGGTATGTATTCTACTAAAAACTGCAGAATGAAAAGAAACCATCTGAGCATTCCAAAAACAGAATATACCAAAAAATTTACATGTAATAGGGAGGATTATTTTAGAGTGGACACTCAAACCATGAACGCTATGGTTTTATGTTTACTTATTTTTTTTTACATAAAAATTATTTTCTACTTTTAAAACTTATTTTCTACCTTTTTCAGAACAAGCCAATCACAGCTGTGATTCGAAGCAACAACTGAGACATTTTTTCCACCTTTCCCTGCATTTTTATCAAAGAAAGACCACTGTGATAGTACTCTGATAAAAACATGGAGAAAAAGGTAGAAAAAATGTCTCGGCTGTTGCTTTCAATCTGTTGCTTTGAATTGGCTGTGATTCTGTGATTCTTTGAATCGGCTGTGTTCTGAAAAAAGTAGAAAATAAGTAAAAAATAAAGCCATAGTGTTTATGGTTCGAGTGTCCGCCCTGTAAATGAACCTGTAAATGAATCTTTGACAGTATGTAAACCAGGTTTACACCAATAGCCACACTTGTCATGGTCCATGATAAAAATTAGCCTTACCTAGTCGTGGTTTACAGTTCTGTGTCAACCTCAATTTCACTATAAACTACAATAATTTGTCATCAAACAATCAATCCTTGGATATTTAACAAAATACCACCCAGTGGCAATGTTGTTTGAAGTGAAGTCAGTATTCAATTTTTTGAACCCCCCTGGCCCCCAAAACAATGTTGAAATATTGTCGCAAGATTGGATGGATAAAAGTCAAAATTGCATTGGGGGTGGGGAGGGGGAGGTGAAGACAAATACCATTTGTCGATGAAAGATGAAGTGTCGCAAGACTTATGACGACAATATTATAATTTGTACATCTAACATTGATTTAATTTAAATAATCGGTGCAAAATGGTAGGTATCTCAAGTGTCAGCAAGTCCTGTTGCTCAAGAATTGGTCTTTACAATCACAGCGGGCGCTGTCACCCAACAACAGACTGACCCACGGTGCAGCAAGCTTTTAGCCAGAAGGGCGTCCGGGTGTCCTATGGATGCCCAATGCTGGGAGAAAATGATGAAAAATGCACCAAAGCTTTAACAAATTTATGGGGGGACATGCCTCCAGGACAAGGACTTTTCAAATTCTGGCTAAAAGCCTGTGGTGCAGTACTCCATTGTCTATTGAGACAGACGGATGCCAACACAATTGGCCTAAATACAGTTGAAGCTCTCTGAGCAGACACTTGTAAGCGGACAACTCTACTTACCGCTGCCTTGATAAAACCCTGTTTGAAATCTCATACAAATTCTGTATTTTACACATTCCCGTAAGTGGTCAGCTTCAGTTACGGCACTTTTTCTGCTTCCCGAGGGTGTTGGGAGCTTTGACTGTATTCAGACTTTGGGAAATATAGCCAGAATACGTCCCAAAAGCATTCAATTCAAATTATTGCTACTATATATGCAATAAACGTTTTGCTATTGTCAATAATTTAATTCAAACAAATTATCTGTTTTAGTGTATTTTTATGGTTCTTGATTTTTCTTACAAGACAATACCTTATGCAAAAAGACTAACCATTGCTAATGGTACAGGTTAAAATGGTATGTATAAACTCCTTCAAAGTTGTAGTTGAAGTTAGGCTCTGAGTTGCTACTTTTATAGCAGATTCAGAAATACTGAATGATAAAACCAAAGTTTGGTTCCATCTTGAAATCTTACTCTTGGTTAAAACGGCACCTTGTTAACACACACACACTCTCTCCTCCACAGAGCCAGCATCTCCCCTGTGCTTGCTTTCTCTCTCTAGCCTTCGCACTTCATATTTCCCTCACCCCAATCTTTCCTATCCCCGATATCCCATGATGCCTCTGTGGAGAAGAGAGAGCACACACGTAACCTTCAGGCTCGCAAATGTAGCATTCACAATACAGAAAGCTTCGACAATATTAATTATTTTTTTACAATTTGTTAAAATACCTAAGTTAAACTTATGTAGAAGAATTGATGTCATTGTTTGGCATTGCCATAGCAACAGAATCTAAGTTCATACAGTGACAGCCACACCCTGTCACAGGACATTCAGTGTGTTCCCTGAAAAGCAATTCATAATCATGGTAAATTCAATGCTATTTATTTACACAAATATATTGACTGAAAGTAATTCTGCTAGCCTGATAAAGCAAAAAACAACAACAAAATGTTTGGCAGTTATGTTATCAGTATTCCTATAAACCCATTTGAGAAATGACACTCAATTCAAATACCATAAAATCCCGATTATAAGCCCCCCTGCTTATAGGACCATCTCCTCATTAACAAAAATATATTCTGTTTATAAGTCCCCCTACTTTTCTTTATTTCCTTGCTATAAAATGTCCTCACAGAGATTGTTGAACTGTAGACCATATTAATTTTCTTTGTTCCATTGTGTTATGTTCCAGCTGCGTTAATGTTCTTACTTGAAATTTGTTTTTGTTCCCAATATATTGACTGACTTAAAGACCAGTAAATGGAAAACGTATCTTAATATTGCTGCATCAACTTGTTTCTTATCAACTCATTCTGAAACATTTCTTTTATTCTGCTTACAAGCCCCCCCCCCACCCCCCCTAAAAAACAAACACACACAAAAAACAAACAACACTGGGAACTTATAAATATGGTATATGGAGAGCACCCTTAAACTCACTTAAACCACTCAACCACATGATTGGAATGTCCTCCATGACGACATGATTGACACCATGTGAACCAGTTGTTAAAGGGATTCACACTCCGTACATTTGTTGGTTTTTCTGCACTAGGATCTGTTAATGGAGATGAATAATAATTAGGAACAATAAGATAAAGCTTTTGGCATTTATGTACATGTACCTATTACTTTGGTCCACTTAGGTTTCATCCACAGACTTAATAAACAGCATAATAAACAGCACCACATGAAAGTACCGCTCGATAGCTTTCATTTGAATGGTCACACACTAGGGTTTTATCCACAGATTCAAAAGGTACAACCACATTTATTGCCTCAAGGTTTGACTCTAGGAGTGAAAGGGTTAAATAAACAGCCCTAAGCGTTAAACTCACCTTGATTTGATTGTTTCTGTGAAAGAGATGAAGGTGTTCCCATGTGAACCAGACAGAGTGCACATCTAGGAAGAGGTTTGCGACAACCAGGACAAGCCATAATCTGCAAAACATCGCATATTAAATCCCAACAAGATGATGAACAACTCTGATGAAGGCTTGTCACTTTCAACAGTATGAATTACAGCAAGGTGCCCAAAAGTGTGACCACTTTGAATTAATTCACATTATTTCCTGCGCACAGACAATCTCGTACCCAGAGTCAACAGTCTCCTCAGTCAGCGGTAGTCGTCGCCAAGTTAGACTCTGGGGGATGGAATAAATATCAAATTTTTTGATTGGCTGTTCATGTAACAAGAATGGCAGCGGAAGTGACCGTTATCCCAGATTTCTGGGAGGAACAATTCCATTCCCCCAGAGTTCCACCCGGGGACGACCAACCACTGACCGAGGAGACAATGGACTCTGGGTATGAGATTGGTGCACAAACTATCAAATCAGAAGACAAGGATAGCTATCTTCGGTTTCTGATTGGATATTCTCCACGCATGAAACAGTGTGAATTAATTAAAAGTGGTCACACTTTTACGCTCCTTGCTGTAAGTAAAGTCACAAACAGTTGCTGACCTTATGAGCTAGTGAACGTTTAGATCTACTAGCATAGAAAGCAAACCCACAAGTACCTTATAACAACTGATAAGCTTTAAAAATGATTTCCAGTCCATACTGCACAGGCTCAGGGTTTGTTTTCATTTTTGTTTTGAATTTGTTGATATGTTACACTTCAGTAATAGCATACATGAAGTTTTTTAGTGCCCCATTACAGGTCGTTACATTCAGGAATGCTCAATGAGCTGAAACGTCGGTTTGGGATAATGCAGAGGTTTTTCTACTTGTTATTATTGTTTGGCAAGTATTTAAATCCCTTCGTGTGGGACTCATAAACATTGCAGGCGGAGATTGCGCAGTATGTTACCTTTGTTCTGTTTGATGGGTTACAGTACTGTGCAAGTTTTCTTGGTCTTGAACCTGAACAAAAATAAATTAGCAATACTGTATATATAGATGTTATTGAACTAGCGTGAGGTCCGTATTGGGAAAATATTGGTCGAGTTCTTTTTTTGCAAGTTTATGGACCGAGCCGAAGGCGAGGTCCATAAACTTGCAAAAAAAGAACTCGACCAATATTTCCCAATACGGACCGAACAAGCTAGTTCAATAAAGTTTTTATTATAATGGCTTTTTTAAAAATTTGCTGATAATTTAATGCAACCATTCTCGGCTAACGCGCGCACGCCAAAGCTAAGCATATTCTTGCATTTTTCAGGCCGCTTTGTGAAAAGTTTAACCAAAATTGTCTGCCAGACATGAGGAAAAATGTTTCTACTTAATAGAAAACAGTTTTCTTTTGTTCAATGTTTCATAAAAGGAATTCGGCGAATGAGTTCGTGAGCGGTCCATCTTAGCGGTCCGTATTGCAAAATTCGGACCGCTCAGGGAACCAATCAGAATGGTCCTTTTCATCGTGGACCAGTTTGCCATATAATAATTTACAATACAATATTTTAATACAATATTTTACAATTTTACAATATAAAATAGCATACTGTATATATTTAACATCCATTCAATGATGACAAAGCATTGTTGCATCATGATTATGACAAATCACACTGTCAAAGGATTGGCATCAAACAGTTTCAACATTGCTCCATCTTTATGCACTAAACAAGTTATGGCAGACATGGAAATGATAAATGAACCAACCCTAACACTAAATTATTTGCACATTACAACAGCTACTCCCCTAGATATAGGTGTGTGCCACCAAAAAGGGTACGGTTTTTGAGCCGCTTTGGTCTGAAAACGGGTAAAGACTACTGGATTTGGAACATTTTGGTCTCAAATTGGGTATGTTTTGTGTGCTTGTCTGAAATAAGGGATAGATTTTTGCTATTTTGGCTTGAAAAAGTGGAAATTTTTAAGGGTCAGGTCTAAAATTGGATAGGGAAAATTGCATACCTATTTTAGTCTGAAAACAGATGGTTTAAAGCGGGCGGCACACCCCCACCACAAATTTCAAAGAGTACCCCCCCCCCCGGATTAATTATACGTATGTCAAATTTGTATACTATTGTACTATTGCATGAGAAAATGTGAAAACGCACAAGAATTCCAGCTAATGATGAATATGCTTGATGGCAAGGATGGTGTAACACTGTCCAAATATGGTCATGATGCACTCAATATCTGTCGGCCGACAACAGATATCCTGCGTTATAATCCATCAAATATTTTTCTCGCGTGCGATTGGTCTAAACACATCACGTGACACAGCCAAAACTGGGGAATATCCGGTGATATTCTTTAAGTGATATTCCCCAGTTTTCAAAATTTGCGTTTTACTTTCGCACGTTCAGTTTTCGTCCAAAATAAATTGTTAAATTGAATAGAACTGAATGTTTTGAACAGACTGGCAATATTTTTGAACGCCAACAAAATTATTTTTATGTTTAACAGCTTGGCCGAGATCTTCCACGGCAAACAGTCAGAGCGGCCTTGTGAAAAAATATTTCATTGATGGATAATAACTACAGTACCCTCCATTTGGCTTCAAAAATATGCTCGGATATTTTTCCTTGGACATTATCTGTTCTTCGAAGCTCACAGTTTTCCTCGAGCTTCGCTCTCTGAAAACTGTTCGCTTCTCGGAACAGATAATGTCAGCGGACAAATATCTGAGCATATTTCCTCGCCAAATGGAGGCTATTGTTTATATATATGTAATTTCGTATGTGCGTGGTAAAATGTTCAAGTCATGCAGTTCTTGAAATAAAAGTGGAAGAGTATTTTCTTTTAGTTGTGTTATCAATTTGTTGAATAATAAAACAATTAATCAATATCCTGCTCAATCTTGCCAAATATTAACTGATTTTAGCCCACTCGGCCTACGGCCTCATTGGCTAAGTATCAGGCAATATTCCGCACGATTGAATTGCAGGATAATTGTTAAACATACACTTACCTGTTGATAGCATGTTAGTGAGGATGGAATTGCCACAAAAGTTACAAGATACAAACACTTGTTGAGTAGGCTTCTGGGTGGAGTCCTTCAGGTTATAGTGAATATCAAACAATGACCTGAAAATACAATGGGGTTATTCAGCGGAAAAATGTGTAATACAGCTGGGTATTTTTACGAGTCAGTTTTTATTTTTTCGACGAGAAAAAATAAACACTGACAAGTAAAAATGCCCAGCCGTATTATACAACTTTCTGCTGAATAAATTGTTTATTATACGACATAACATCTTTCCTAAAATATGGGCTTTCAACAGTGTTTTTCATAGCACGCGGTCAGCGGGACTAAGACCTGTGTAATACGGTCTCATATTTGCTCTCGTCTTTGTGCATATTCGCACTCTAAAATGCTATGTCGTATAATAAACATCATTATACATTATTGATGATGAATATATGAAATAATTCATATAATATTATGTGAACTGCGGTGAAAATAACGAAAGAGAATGAGATCTTTGCAGTTATATATCAACTTAAGCAGTTGAGAAGAAGGCCTGAAAAAAATTCAGGCTCCAACGGGATTTAAACCCATGACCTTTGCGATTCCGGTGCAAACGCTCTACCACTGAGCTATGAAGCCACTGGGAGCTGGTCAAGTGCGAGTTCTATTTATACCCATTGTATTACTAGAACCAGTATTGCGATCAGTAGTACACATTTTTTAAAGGATTTTTAACTGATCTGTTTGTTTTTCCACTAACTTTTCGGTGGCTTCTGTTCAGCTTCATCCAAGTGGAGAAAGTTCGTTGGTGATCGCACTACAAGCCTGTGCGTCGGTGACACCTTTAATTTGGAATTACTAGGCTGCTTTTATACAATACCTTTGATGCCAGAGTCTCCACATATCCAGTAGATTTCTATAACTAAAATAATACAATATACAATTACCATTACAAGTGATATTGATCCTTAACTCCTCTCCAAGTATTTGATCGGAATAATCTATCATCAATAGGCCTGCGATGTGTGTGAAGATGCTAGATAAAATTATCTAGCATCAATAAGGCCCAACCCTGGGGAACCATGTTTAATCAAGGCAAATAAATCTGTGATCACCGAATCCTTTTTGCAGTGACTGCAGAGATCAAATATAAATGGAAACTATCTACACTGAAAGCAAGTAATATGCTCTCACTGAAACAGATGAACCTTCCACGACTATAGTATGCATCATCATATTGATGCCTTATGCTCCAGTGTGAGCTAAGAGGACCAGACAGACAGACAGACAGACAGACAGACAGATAGACAGACAGACAGACAGACAGACAGCCATATTCAAAAGCTACAAACAGACAGACATATTCAAAAACCACAAATCAACTGTTTTTTTTAAACAAGAATGACTGTCATGTATTGTGTTTGAGATTGATCGCGATAACTTAACTCAGGGAAAACTAACATAGCTTACTTTTCTACCCACGATGACACTCTTGTATCTTTTGATACTTCACTTGAGATATGAGGAACACAGTTGACGATGACTAAACTCGCTGTTTGAACATCAGTTGTCTGTAAACAAACAATCAAATAAATAAAACAAAACGGAGACAGACCTTCTCACAGACTGACTGCGGCAACGCTGAGTTGAAAGTTGATTAAAAATGAATTTATATTTCATAAATCTAGACCCATTCAGTTTGTCTAATGGTGCCAGAGTTATCCTCGGTTGAATATGTAAAGATCGCGCTCAATTCTAAAGACAAAACTTTCACAGTGTGGTTCACATTCTCCACAAAACACAAAATTTGGTCATTTCATTGTGGTTTTTCAGAGGACAGCTAAGAAATGTGCCAATAATTATAATGCATTAATTTTAGTGCATACTGCTCATTAAACCTTTTGTTTAGCGACATTCCCATTGCCATCATGGTTTGTGTAAGGTCCCCAGTGATTTACATACTGACAGACAGTACAGACATACTGACTGACAGACAGTACAAAATATAGGTATGGAAATAATGTGAGACAAAAAATATCTTTACATGTACCTTATTTACATATTTTTCTAGCAAGTTAATTCCATCTAATGAGATTCCTAAAATATGAAAAAAAACCATTAAAGTGCTACTACGATCAAATTGTTGATATTCATTTTTTTACATTTTCGTGTACAATATGACTTTCTTATATATCTTGCTAAATTTCAATTAATTACGAACATTAGAAGTCATTTTTTTTGGACTTTTATTTCCGAGAATTTACGGCCGCCATTACTTGACCTTGTTCCAAGGCTTGGTTGTGAATTAGAGAAAATGACGTCAGATACTCAAAAATACCTCACGGGTTGAAATTATAATAACAATAAGTATAGAAAATTGCACGAAGAAAAAGTCCAAAGTTTTTGTTGCTCTTCGTGCAATTTTCTATACTTATTGTTATTATAATTTCAACCCGTGAGGTATTTTTGAGTATCTGACGTCATTTTCTCTAATTCGCAACCAAGCCTTGGAACAAGGTCAAGTAATGGCGGCCATAAATTCTCGGAAATAAAAGTCCCAAAAAAATGACTTCTAATGTTCGTAATGGATTGAAATTTGGGCAAGATATATAAGAAAGTCATATTGTACATGAAAATGTAAAAAAAATGAATATCAAAAATTTGATCGTAGTAGCACTTTAAAGACAAACAGACATTAAAATAATTGATTGTCATTGATAGCAATGTAATGTAAACATTATTGAATAAATAAAATTAAATAAATGAGGTCCAAATGAAAATTCTTGTTGCTGTTTTTCATCCATTTGTCTACATTTGGTGCTTTATAATAACTTGTCCTCTTAGGTGATAGATGGCTCTTCATTCTCATAATCTTCCTGCAGTTTAACTCATAGGTAACGTAAAGCCGTTTGGGGCCAAACTGGCCCACACTGTTGGAGCTTATAATCCCAGTTTCCGTAGCATGTAGCCGACTAGGAGTATTGCTACTGCCCCTGGGTGGGATGCTAGTCCAACGCCAGGTAGCCTGACATGTCACCAGGTTACCCCCCAGTATTTTTGTCTGGTTGCCCAAACAGTTTGCCGGTACCTATTTACTCCTGGGTGGAGAGAGGTACTGTGAGAGAGAAGTGTCTTCCAAAGAACACAACATAATGACCCAGCCAGGGCTTGAACCCAGACTGCTCGATCCAGAGTCCAACACGCTAACCATTAGGCCATCTAACTTCAGTTTACCTCATAGTGAACAGAACTTAGGAAATAAGCACTAAATAGAATTAAAATTCAAAGAACCATTCTTCATACCCTGTTATTTGTAAACACAGAAATAAATGATGAAGGAACATGATAATTACCTGTTAGGAGAATTCCATCTAAATCACCAGCATTACTCAACTTTGTTGACAAGTTCTCAAGAAACACGGACAGCTGAAATGTGAAAACCAGTTGGATATAACTATTTAACAATATTATTCCACTCAATCTCGTCATACATGAACTCATAGCCAACAAGGCGCGTAATATAATATACTAACCAAGGGATATTGCAATTAACAATTACCGGGTAAAGAATGAAGGAACAAACAGAGGCAAAATGGGATATTTATTATTTTGAAAAACATGACTTTGCATGTGTGCATGTGCCCCAAACTTGTAATTAGTGGACTTCCCAAATAAGGTAGTAATGGTACATTGCCTCATATTCCTCAATTAGGGAACCAATCAGATTATAAAAAATTGCGATATCAATATCCTATTATAATAACACTTATGGCACAACTGAACTAATTATTAAAAGATAAAAAAGTCAAGTGTGTTCTAATCGCAGGTATCTGACTGGAGCCAGAGAGCTTATCAGTGCCAGTGCTAAATCTGGTTTCTGTAGCATCCTTATATAGTATACAGTATTGTTGTTTTACCAGCAACCTTCTGTTAACTACAGTCGAATATCTGCTAACAAACACCTTCCATAGGCGGACACTTGGTCATGTTCCCAGCTACATACAAACACTGCATTTTTAACCGCCCATAAGCGGACACCTCTCTTAAGCTTACGGGAGGTTTGACTGTACCTACCTTATTGTCAGGAAGGTATTTGCATGCAAAAGCTACTCTGTCCTCAATTTCCATTCCCTCCTCAGCCTTGAAGAGAACACAATTAGTGAGTATTTAAATTTTACCATCAAAATGATGTTAATAAACTTGGACTAGTTGCATAGACAAACACAATTACCCTGTTGTAAACATTTTTGGGGGTCTACCAGAAAATGTGACCATGTAATTGAAGGGCGTGGTGGAAAACGTCATTATGACAATAGAATTATATTGTCATAATGACGTTTTTCCACCACGCCCTTCAATTGCTTACAGCTTAGTTTTGGGATACTGGAGGGAGGAGTGGTATTATTTAATTTGCCCAAATAGTGGCTTGGATTGTAATATAACATAACTATATACAAATATATGATAAAAAGACAAATGCTAAACTCAACCTTTGTTGCATCACTCAGTACTTGCCCATAAAAATAAAAAACAGAGGGGGAGGGGAGGGGTATTGATTTTTCAATTTTTGGCTGCAAAGAGGTGCGCTTATTCAAGAGGGCACTTATTTGAAAGGAGGTGCTTATTCAAGGATTTACGGTTCAGTTCAGGCTGAGTAACTCACCAAAATGTTTTCAAAGTGATCAGCCTCTGTGGTTAGAAAAGCAAATGCTGATCTAAGGTAAGGGTTCTCCATCTACAACATAAATGAAACAGCAATCTAATGGACTTTTCATTTAGAATAAAAGCTCAAGCTTTGAAAGATAATTAGTAAGAATTTGTTGTGCAAGTGACTTGAACAACAAAATATTATCAATGATCTTTGCAGCAGATTAGTTGACCCCTAAATGGAGGTTGAAATAGTATTTGGTACGCTCAAAAACTGTCCCCATCCTCGTAATAGAGGTGCCCCTTTAACAGAGGTGATAAATACAAACATTATATGAGCGTTTTGCCAGGACAAAAGTTTGTGTCCTCTTAAAGGAGGTGTCCCCTTAATAGAGGTGTCCCAAAGTAGAGGTTTCACTGTATAAACTTGCTTGTTCAATTATTTCCTTTGTTTGTGTCCTCTCAGCCTCACTACCAAGCTGAAAGGACCCTATTGAAAGGCATACCTGATAATAAGTTAATTTGTGGAAAGAAATGATGGTATATGCTAAGCTTGGTAGAAATATGAGAAAGATATTATTCAGGCAGCCACACAAGCTACTAAAAAAACATATACCATCATTTCTTTCCACACATTCTCATTCATTGACAAATCTAATCCTAGCAGTATGTGGGAAGTTTGACACATTTGAATCTACAGTCGAACCCCGATTAAGCGGCCACCCTCGGGGAAATGGCAAGTGGCTGCTTAATAGGGGTTGGCCGCTTAATCAGGGTTTTATTTACAGTATTATACTGATATTGGGACTTTGATAGCTGGCCGCTTAATCGGGGTTGGCCACTTAATAGGTGGCCGCTTAATCGGGGTTCGAGTTATGGCCTTGAGCATCCGACTGGTGTGAAGAAGGTCATAGATTCGACTCCTGTTGGGAGAACTCATACTTCTTTTTCCGAGTAGCTTGTGTCACTGACTGATTAACATTTTTCTCAATAAGTTAATGTTGTCATATCACCCCACCTGACCACACAGTGATCTGCACATATCTCTCCAGAGAGTCTTCTTTTCTTCTGTATAACCTGACAGTGCCATGGCAACCACATTCAGTGTAGTACCTGGTGAAATTTGCATGACGTCAGACACAAAACCCACTATGGTTTTATGTTAAAAGACTGTAAAGTCTGACTACGAGCCTAGGTGACTTATCAGGACGGTTCTTAACTCCAGTTTCCATAACATGAAACGACTACGAGTATTGCCTGGATGAGATGCTAGTACAGTGCAGACACCCCCTCAGCATTTTTGACAGGTTGCGTAATGACAATTCACCAGTACTCATTGATACTCTTGGGCAAAGAGAGGCACTGCGAGAGAGCGTGTTGCCCCAAAACACAACACAATGACCCAGGCTACTGCTCAAACCTGGACCGCTTGATCCAGAGCTCAACATGCTTTAACCATGAATGGTTTATGTGTCCTTGATCAATAAACAATGAGGACATTGACATATATCATGGTGCATGATTTGGTAATATTATGTAACATTCCAGAAGGTAAAATTGTGTTATACAGAGAGACAAATTCAACTGTTAATTGCTGCACCATTTGATAACATACAAACTCTTCTCAATTAATGATTGCATTTTTGCTGCTATCAATCATATTAGTGGATCTCTTCAAGTTAAGGTAGCTGAAGTTCACTTCAATGGACTCAAAGGGTGACATCCTAGGGTTGTGATTGGTAGATTTTAATCCATTTTGTTGCTTAGTTTTTTTTAAGGGTCTGTTGGTTGTCGTCATCGGAAATTCAGGAAATATTCTAAGCGGTGTCACGCTTTCATGCAACTCGTCCAGCTGAAAGTCGGTAAGGGCAGATGTTGGGAGACTAGCAAACTCCAGTCAATCTCTAAAGCCTGGTTATCACCCTCACACCCCAACAATAATTAATCCCCATCCCAGCTTTGCGAGGAACCATGCGAGTCACGTATTACTAGTCGTAACAAAAATTTATTATAATTGATGCAGTGAAGAATGCAATCATTACTCAGTGCAGCGATATCCAACACCTCACCTCTAGCTTCCGTATTATTATTTGCCCTTTGTGAGCTCAGTATGTCAATTGCTTCTCGGATCTTGTTGTTGAAAAGTGCCACAGCTGCGGCTCTCTCGTGCTGTCCAGATGACTGCAGCCTGTTCATAATAAACACAAACACACAAACAAGAAGAAGGTTTAAAGTCTGTTCCAATCCAATCCCGTCATTGGGCAGTGACGTTAAGCCGTTGGCCTTGTCTCCTGTAGGGGACGTAGTCCCTGGTGTTGTGGTCTGGCCTGTTCACATGTATTCATGGATTGGGTGAGTGTGGTGAGATCATGAATGGACTGATAGCGGCTGCCATAGGCGCCTTTACAAGCTGACTTCTGATCTCACAACTGAGTTGAATTGTAAAGTGCATTTGGATATACTATATAGAAAATACGCTATATAAATGCCATTACTGGACTGGACCGGAGAAGCCAAGTACCAGTGCTTAACTGGGTAACCTTGGCAGTTCATTTCAAGGGAACTTTGCGTGATTCATTTGTGGTTTCTTTTAAACTTACTCTTTAAGAAATTCCATCAGAGGGACTCCAGCACTTTTGAAATCCCATCCACAAAGAGAAAGAGCCAACTTTCTGCAATCATCAACAAAACAACAAAAATGAATATTATTATTATCACTTTGAAGCCAAGTGGTTGACACTGTTACTGTACACAAATAAGTAATAAATAGGAGGCAGGCTAGTTAGTATTTAGAGCTTAGTAGAAAACATTGAAAGGGTTTTACCTTACTTTGATCAGTGTGTAAGAGTATGGTAAATAAGAAAATTGAAGAACTGTAACCAGGGTTGATCATTCCGATTAAATATAAAAAACGTTCTCTGGCTAAAATGTTTTAGGATAAAATGTATGTAAGTCCTTATACATTTTAACCTGCAGGCAGGCAGGCAGCCGAAAGCTTGGTTTTTAAACTTTTTATCCAGAGGGAGTTTTTCAATCTATATTTAACTGGAATGTACGGTAAATATTAGCAAGTGGATCTACAAAGTTACCAGCCCAGCTGGCTATTGATTCAGGCTAGAAGCTTTCTATCCTTACTTTAACCAGTTTAATTATCAGTGCAGTAAATGTGTGCTAGTATATTACAATATTTCTAGCCCAGTGGCTATTGATTCAGGACAGAAGCTTATCACCTAGAAGCGTGTAACTTCTCTTTATATGTTTGGGACAATGCGTGGGTTTTTTCCCGACCAATCAGAATCGCTGAATCAATTTTGCCCTTATATGGAAACTAGGATTTTCGCGCTCCTCGCGGCTCCTCGCGAGAACTACATCTGTAATGGCGGCTTCGCGAGGAAAATTTTCGCCCGAAGAAAATATTATGACATTTGTAATGCTGGGAAAGCGCTAAGTGTCGAAGTATTATTTGGAAGAGTTCCCGGTGAGTTGACAGAAACCTTGAAGGTCTATTTCGACTTGTCCCAATGAGTTTGAATCGGTGAAATGCATGGAAAGTGACCATTTTTTCGATTTATTTAAAAGTTCTCTCGGGATACTCTAAATACGCTGTGCTTCAGGATTTCTTTGATTTTATATTTTCGGAAAGAAAAAGACCCGCATGTGGTACGAGTTGAGGAGCTAGCCAGCTAGCCGGGATATGTGAGATACAGTAGAGGAAATGCCATCGCCGGGTAAGGATCTTGTGTTATGTTTTTGATCGCTGTCAACAGTTGTTGATTTCAAAGAACCGCAAGAAAATCTTTTTGCAGATTTTTTGAGCAAGAGGACATTATTACAGTCAAAATAACGGCAGTATCAAACGAGGAAACAAGAAAACTACTCCTTTATCCGAAAATTATGAGTATTTTTGTAAATATGTTTTGGTGTTTACTTAGCGTGTTTGTCGACAGAAATAGCGTGCGGTAATTGTGGTTGTTTTCAAGTTCTCTTGTAGATTTTTTCTGAGAAAGATAATTTTAAAACTTACAGTCAAAGTAGCGACAGTATCGCTTTAACAAAATAGAAAGCTATTCAGTTACCTAAAAATGTGGAGTATTTCACTGCAAACGAATTTGTAAAAAGGTGTCGTTGTGTTTTAAACGAGTTCTAGATCGATCTAACGCGCGGATGATAATTATTATTGTTGTTTACAAGTTTGGTTTATATGTTTTATATGTAAAGAACAAGGTTTGAGAGCCGACAACCTCTTAAGCTTGAAATGGGTTGTTTAACCTGTCTAGTTAGTGTACAACTGAATTATATAAGTCGATGATTCATTTATTTCACGAGCTTGTAGCTGAGGATTTGTGTTCGCATAGCTTTCTTTCGCTGTCAAACTGAGTTATTAATTTCAAAACAACCGCTTCCAGTAGCTATAAGACTTTTCCCAACAAGAAAACAACCGTTATTTCGATCAAACTATCGACAGTATCGCTTCAGAAAAACCAGATAGCTTTCCTTATCCAAAAATGTGGGGTTTTTTTCTTGTGGGTAACGATTGTACAATGTTTTTGTGCTAAGTTTTTGAGATTGTTGTCGATCACGCGGGGAAGAAATTGCATTTTTTCATGCATTTGCTTGCGCTTTGAGAGCAGTTCTTCCGACCCAAAAACCACCTTTAACACTTTAAAAGGTTGATTAACATATACTAATATTAACGTTTTACCGATTTGTCTTTTATTTAGCCGTATTTAGTGAGCTTGTCGCTTTAAATTTGTCTTGCGGCAAGCGAATTTTCCACTCGTAATTTTTCGAAATTTTGTGGCTAGAAAATATCGTATCATGAAGTTGTAGTACACAATAAAACACTTGCTTTTTAAACTGTGGTGTTGATGTTTGATATTTTTTGCTAGAATGATATGTAATGAGTGTGTAGACTTTATTAAAGCTGGTTGATTCTCAGAATTGCAGACAAGATTCCCAGAAAATCGACTACGCAGTACGCACTTTTACGCGCCTCGACGAATAAAAATATTCCCGGAAAAAATCCCGCGCGCGAACACGGGCGTTAAACCGCATCTGCCATTCCATATAAGGAAGTTAATTTTGATTGGTCGGGAAAAAACCCACGCATTGAATCGAACCTATACGCTTCTAGGTGATAAGCTTCTGTTCAGGATGATTGTACTTTTAACACAATACTACAGTTTCTCGATAGACAATATTCGTATTCTCACGGTTGGACTGGAACTAGCTTGCAATCGAGGCTAATGCGGGGAAATATTTTCAAATGCAAATATTTTTAATGAAATTTCCCCGCATGAGCCTCGATTGCAAGCTAGTTCCAGTCCAACCGTGAGAATACGAATATTGTCTATTAAGAAAAGCCTAGCCCAGAAAAAAACAATAATTTACAAGGTTTTCACAGAGGCCACAAATCAACAAAATCCAGGGAAATTTACGTATCTACAGTGAATTTTAACAAGTCACTGACAAGTTACCTCTCTTCGCTAAAATACACCGGGGCTACAAGACGCTGTTCTTGATAAGAGTCAGCTTTGCTTCTTGCACATACAGCTGTCAAATAATAACATTTAAAAACTTGGTTTTGTAAAGTAAACATGGATTTTGTAGTAATAAAATAATGTAAAGATGGTAAATGTTAAGCTGTTAGTAGCTGACATGGATTTTGCATGTGCGGATAGGTCAAGTGTTCTTTATTGCTTTCTTCAGAGTAACTGCAAGGCAAAGACAATAAAGAAAGGCACCAATTCCCCCGGGGAGGGGGGGTACTTGGGTATGTTTTGGGTGGGTATGTGCCGCCCAGGTCTCCAAATTTGGACCCCGGTTTAGAAAGAATTTGCATTCAACATGATACTCCGTTCTAGAAAAAGGCCAATTTTTAATACCCCGTTCTAGAAATTTAGTTATTTCAATAGCCTGTTTTGAAAAGTCTGGAATATGGATACCCTGTTCTAGATCAATTCACACTGCAAATGCCCAAGCTGAACTCTTCTGCTGTTTTCATCAAGTACCTTCAGAGCTGGCCCTTGATCTCCCTTTTCTTTCTCACAATGCATCTTTCTCTGACACTGACGGTGAAAGAGCATTCGTGGCAGCCTTTAACAACCATGTTGTGGATTGTTAGTTTGACCAACCTATTGCTTCTTGTGTTTGAAAATTTCTAATTTTCAAAGCAATGCCATGTTTGAAACTGGTTTGGAATGTCAAAGCACAGACCACAAGGAAAAGTTTAATCAATTTAGAGTTTGATTATGTTTGATTGAAGAAGTGTTTGATTACCAAATATTCGATTGTGTTCGATTGGCAAAATGTCTTGGTGAGTTTGATTATGTTAGATTACTGAACTCGACCCAAATCAATAGAATGTTTGAGTTTGATTGGGTTTAATTACCGAATGTTCGCTTGAATACACCAGGAGAAATGCTCAATGGTCCGGTTGTCCCCACCATGCGTATTACCTCATTAATAGCACACTTACCACCAGCACTGTTCTCTCCACTAATTATAGCCTTGATGCCGTCATATTTAAGATTCTTAGATTTATCTGAAAATAAATCAAGTAAATGTGGATATTAAAAAAGCATTCATAAAAATGTGCCAGGTTTCTGGAACTCTAGATAAAGAACCACAGCAACATATTTCTTACTACGAGTCAGTCCTACAGGAAGTACATTTTTCTATGTTTTTAGAGACCTTATATATAAGTTAAAGGAACGATTACTTAATTGTACCAATAACAAAATTATCGTTTGCAAAAAAATCTCAATGTTAGAAGATTTTTGTGCGAATGTCCTTAATAAGAAGTTAGCATGCATAATAATATTTTCAATCCAAAAATACAAAATGCTGATAGCAACAAAATAAGGATAAACAAAATTATTTAACATTACCTTGTTCTCTCAAGGATTTTACACCTGAACAATGGTTAAGGTTTCCTCAAATATTTAATGATTGATACCATGGATATGTAAACAAGATTGGATAGCCCCAACTTTCAGATGCTAGTGTCCTACAGGTTTTCCCCTAGCATTTTGTTAGGTTTCTCTAACAAGGTGGCACTGTTTTGCCCAAGAATACAGTAAACACCTGCGTATAAGAACCTAGTGGATTAAGAACCTACAGGCTGAAATTTAGAAATTAGACCCCCATTGTATAAGAACCCATTCAGCCTGGCATTTGAAATAGGTTCTTATTTGTAAGATCAGTCCAATTAAGTTAATTCAAAAAGCAGGCATTGTATGAGTAAAATGTACTTTACTACAACTACAATACTTATCTGATCTATTGAGTTCATCAAGTACAATACACTTACTGTAAATAATGGGCTTAAAGTACTATTCTGAACAGTGGCAAACAGTTTAAACCCCTGAATAAAATAAGAACCTAATTAAGAGCGGCCCTCTGTAATTATCGCCCGGAGGCGTGCAAAATGAAAAAATCGAAATTCCTCAAACTTTACCAGAATATAGGTCTAGTTTGAACTATTGCTAGAAAAATAACTTTCAGTTCCATCAGATTTTTATTTTGGGCGAACGGCGCCCATAATGGTTTTCGGCTCTCGCATCAGTTTTCACGGGGTGAATACAACACATTACTAAACGTCTCCTAAAAGAATAGGCAAAGGAAATATCCAAACACTGTATAGTTTATTGAAAAGAAGACACATTGGTTAATTGGTTAAATGGTTATTTAAACAATTTGATAGCAAACTTAATATTTGAGCAAATTTTAAAGTTTTAGCTTATTTTGACGATTTTGGCAAGGCAAATTAAGCCTAAATTGAGAGGTAAAAAAACCTAATTGGTACATGGCGTGGGGTTATAAAACTATAACCCAATGAAAGAGCAATGTTTCTTCTGCAAATATATGTAATAACATTTTTGGGCTACTGAAACTACGAAATTTGAGAGCGCCAAACGAAAGTGCTCCCGAGGTCAAAAATTACCTTTCCGTGTCACGAAATGCGGATAGCTAAAATACACAAGTCACACTGGAAAAATTCTAAGATAGATTTCACTAAATAGTTTGTGCTACTGTGGAAGGCTAGCTATTCTTAGATAGATAACGTCTTGATTTCTGGTAAATTTGTGTAAAATCTTAGCTTTTAGAGGTTAATTTGCAGCCACTAAAATGTAATTATTTTCGGTCCGAAATTCACGAAATGAAAGGAATTCACGGCACAAGACTATTTCCATCACTCTTCTATATATTAACAAAACCTATAATAAGTGAGACATAATATCGAACTATTTACAGTTAATAATGGCATCAGTACCTGTGAAGTCTTGGAATTGAAATGTAAGCGCCAACGGTGCTCAATGTTTGTGCTCCATGTTTGCCAGAATCAACAGAGATTGCGTTACACAATTCACAGATCCAACTTTATCGTGGGGTGGGGGGGGGGGGGGGGGGGGGGGGGGGAGAGAGTAATCATTACATTACAGTCGTGTTTTTTCGTAATATTTGTGAGAACAGATGTATCATATACCTTATTCTAACTTATTTTCGTGAGTATTTATTTTCGCGATGTAGCAAAAAAACGCGAAAACTGAAAGACGATATTTTTCGCAAAATATTTTAAAAATAAAGCCTCGCGAAATACGGATCAGTCGATTTAGCCAAATAAGTACGCGCCGAAATCAGTGAGAATATTAAACGATAGACATTCATGGAGGGAGTGAGCGGGTGTGACCAACGGCCCGTGGTTGCGAGGAAGCTCGAAGGTGAGTGACCGGTTTGGAACTTTTCAGAAACCGCCACTGTAAACAGTTCATTTCCGGTTTCGATTCATTCAACCATCAACCATGGCATCGTGTGGCTACTCTGCGTTTGTCGGAGGGTTTTGTGGTTGCAGTAGGTCTAACCCCGCGAATGCAATGTGCGTGACAATCCAGAGTTGCGGCAAGGATGTAAAAAGTCATTTGAAGTATTTCACCTGTCACGATTCAACTTTAAAAACAGAAACATATCTTCTTCTCGCCAGAGCAGGTAACAACATGGACAACATGCATATGTTTATATTATGTCTGTTTGGTTATTAATATTACTAGAGAAATCAAAGCATTATAGAGCTTCCTAGGCTCTACCTTAACCCATTGACTACTGGGCTTTTTCCAAAAAACGTCAATCTAACGTCCCAGATGCCTATTTCTGGCCATTATCTCAACAGTTTAATGTCAAACTGTCTAAAAACTTGGTTTAAAACACGGCAACTAACATCCCCTTTTACGTAGAAGCGACGAATTCAATATTTTTCTCGGGCATGCGCAGAAATCAAAATTTTTCTTTTCCTTTTATTTTTTTTGCCGTTCTTGCTCTCCTTTTTCTCTCATTTTATTTTGTGGTTTTGTTGGCCTTTCAGTCGTCTTTGTTCACGTTGAAAAAGTTTTAGCCTAAACGTTGGGAAAAGGGAATTTTTTTGACAAAGAGTGCCAATGGTAGTGAAGGTCGCGTTTTTTGGTGATTTTGGAGGAAAAAATCCAAGTTGTTTCGTGTGTATCTCCGGTCCAATTTAATGTTTCGTGCTCGTTTAGGCATGCTTTGTTAGACATTTGCCAACTCTATCCGTTGATTATCAAAGACATCCTCTGGCAGTGAACAGTGATGACGTCACAAGTGGTACAAGTCTGTGGTCTCTTCTTGGCCGTTTATGGCCGCTTTAGTAGTCAATGTGGTAAGCAATGTTTCGTGTAAGTGCGTATTAAAGTGCATAGAAATTATTGTAGCAGCCGATTGCCGAAGACCGGCGGAACATTTTTCGCTCCGAAAAGGGTGGGGGGGGGGGGGGGGGGAAGGAGCGTCCATAAATTGGTGCTTCATAGGCCCTATGAAGCACCAATTCTAAAGCAAAACTAGTTGCTGTCGTAGTTAAATTCTTACATTGGTCTTACCTTGGAATTGACACCTAAAAGGTACGATGATTACTCCGTCACTTGCCGCAACTCTGGATTGTCACGCACATTGCATTCGCGGGGTTAGACCTACTACAACCACAAAACCCTCCGACAAACGCAGAGTAGCCACACGATGCCATGGTTGATGGTTGAATGAATCGAAACCGGAAATGAACTGTTTACAGTGGCGGTTTTCTGAACAGTCCCAAACCGGCCACTCACCTACGAGCTTCCTCGCAACCACGGGGCCGTTGGTCACACCCGCTCACCCCTCCATGAATGTCTATTGTTTAATATTCTCACTGATTTCGGCGCGTACTTATTTGGCTAAATCGACTGATCCGTATTTCGCGAGGCTTTATTTTAAAAATATTTTGCGGAAAATATCGTCTTTCAGTTTTCGCGTTTTTTGCTACATCGCGAAAATAAATACTCACGAAAATAAGTTAGAATAAGGTATATGATACAATCTGTTCTCAACAAATATTACGAAAAAAACACGACTGTAATGTAATGATTACTCTCTCTCCCCCCCCCCCCCCCCCCCCCCACCCACGATAAAGTTGGATCTGTGAATTGTGTAACGCAATCTCTGTTGATTTCTGGCAAAACATGGAGCACAAACATTGAGCACCGTTGGCGCTTACATTTCAATTCCAAGACTTCACAGGTACTGATGCCATTATTAACTGTAAATAGTTCGATATTATGTCTCACTTATTATAGGTTTTGTTAATATATAGAAGAGTGATGGAAAATAGTCTTGTGCCTGTGAATTCCTTTCATTTCGTGAATTTCGGACCGAAAATAATTACATTTTAGTGGCTGCAAATTAACCTCTAAAAGCTAAGATTTTTACACAAATTTACCAGAAAATCAAGACGTTATCTATCTAAAGAATAGCTAGCCTTCCACAGTAGCACAAACTATTTAGTGAAATCTATCTTAGAATTTTTCCAGTGTGACTTGTGTATTTTAGCTATCCGCATTTCGTGACACGGAAAGGTAATTTTTGACCTCGAGAGCACTTTTGTTTTGGCGCTCTCAAATTTCGTAGTTTCAGTAGCCCCAAAAATGTTATTACATATATTTGCAGAAGAAAAACATTGCTCTTTCATTGGGTTATAGTTTTATAACCCACGCCATGTACCAATTAGGTTTTTTTACCTCTCAATTTATGCTTAATTTGCCTTGCCAAAATCGTCAAAATAAAGCTAAAACTTTAAAATTTGCTCAAATATTAAGTTTGCTATCAAATTGTTTAAATAACCATTTAAACCAATTAACCAATGTGTCTTCTTTTCAATAAACTATACAGTGTTTGGATATTTCCTTTGCCTATTTCTTTAGGAGACGTTTAGTAATGTGTTGTATTCACCCCGTGAAAACTGATGCGAGAGCCGAAAACCATTATGGGCGCCGTTCGCCCAAAATAAAAATCTGATGGAACTGAAAGTTATTTTTATAGCAATAGTTCAACTAGACCTATATTCTGGTAAAGTTTGAGGAATTTCGATTTTTTCATTTTGCACGCCTCAGGGCGATAATTACAGAGGGCCGCTCTTAAGAACCTAAACAGCCTGATTTCCCACTAAACACCCGATATATAAGAACCAATTCAGGCCTGACTTGTAAAAATGTAGGTTCTTATACGCGGGTTGTTTACTGCTACATCACAGGCTGGGACAATAATCATCAGCTCTTGAGACACTAAATTTTACTAATCCCACGATGCAAGATTAGTAGCTCATTCATCAACCCACCCCTCCCCCCTCCCACATATCAATGTTGTTCTGGTGTAAAAAAGATGCCAGAATGAATTAGCAGCTCTCTGGAACAACATTGAACGGGGGGAGACAGGAAAAATAAATATTCGGAAAGCAAAGGACGAATGTCAGAAGCAAAAATCACTGTTGCAAAATACATGTAAGTCTAGTGTATAAATATGACTGTGACCTTTAGAGCGTTATTCGATCACTTTAACTTCACACCATTATGATGTGTAACGCAATGCGTGCATTATAACTCGACTATTTTTGGCTTTATGATGTTAGCAAATTGAAATTTGAATCAAATCAAATCGAATATCATAACACAACATAGCCTAAGGGGCCACTAGTTTTCATTATTTAATGAAAAAGATACGACAAATCCATGACCATAACTTAACAAGCTTGGGATCAGATGTTATTCTGGCAATGTCTTGTACCTGCAAAATGAAAAAACATTCCAAGAAAAATTACAATGACTTACACACTGACAATAATTTATTATTGGTCATTCCCTGACACAAGGACATAAACTATATTGTTTGAAGTATACTTCAGGGAATACTTTGAATTTAAAATGAAATGAGAGAAAACACATGTAATCCAGAGACATTGCAGCACATTTTACATGTACCTCTCTTGAATGAACTATCTATTAACCCATTGGACTACTGGCTTTTTCCAAAAAACGTGCAATCTAACATCTCAGATGCCTATTTCTGGCCATTATCTCAACAGTTTAATGTCAAACTGTCTAAAACTTAGTTTAAAACACGGCAACTAACATCCCCTTCTACGTAGAAGCAAACGAATTCAATATTTGAAAAACCCACCTGACTTTAGGCTTTTCTTTCCTTTTATTTTTTTGCCGTTCTCACTCTCCTTTTTCTCTCATATTATTTTGTGGTTTGTTGGCCTTTCAGTCGTCTTTGTTCACGTTGAAAAAGTTTTAGCCTAAACGTTGGGAAAAGGAAATTTTTTTGACAAAGAGTGTCAATGGTAGTGAAGGTCGCGTTTTTTGGTGATTTTGGAGGAAAAAAATCCAAGTTGTTTTGTGTGTATCTCTGGTCCACTTTAATTTTTCGTGCTCGTTTAGGCATGCTTTTGTTAGACATTTTCCAACTCTATCCGTTGATTATCAAAGACATCCTCTGGCGCTGTGAACAGTGATGACGTCACAAGTGGTACAAGTCTGTGGTCTCTTCTTGGGCCGTTTATGGCCGGTTTAGTAGTCAATGTGTTAAGATACACACTAGCTACCACCATAATGCGTATGTATGCAACAATTGAAATCATTGGGTGGGTGGGTGGATGGAAAAGTCAGTACAGTTAAGGGGGGGGGGGGGGGAGCAATTTGGTTCCAATTTAGGGCGACACCCTGTGTCCAAGAACCAACGTATCCTCATTGTACTATGTTGGCATGACAATGTTCAGTGTATCTGTTAGTGCTCATGCTGTATCTTGATTGGAATGGATGATAAGAATTGAAAAACTCTTTGAGTACTCCAATGAAGATTTGCCAAAAA
This sequence comes from Desmophyllum pertusum, assembly GCA_029204205.1. Taxonomy (NCBI): domain Eukaryota; kingdom Metazoa; phylum Cnidaria; class Anthozoa; order Scleractinia; family Caryophylliidae; genus Desmophyllum; species Desmophyllum pertusum. Next base: position 59,734 of record MU825875.1, read on the forward strand.
TAGTGCTGTCTTATTGTTCCCTTAAAGTAACAGCAGACATAAACAAATTAAGGCTGGCAAACTGCTCATGTCACCTTTACATTCTCAGATCATGGCAATACATTATAAAAAACATTTTCCACTTATTTCAATTACTCTCAGCTAGTGGAAAATTAACCTTATTGACAAACTAACTTATTCCTTGCATAGCGAGGTTGTATAAATTATTGTGTCCTCCAAAGAGCTCAGGCAGGATCAAGTCTCATCTGGACGTTAACGATCATATTTATTTATTTATTTATTTGGGATGAAAGAGCACGGCGGAAATGACATCACACGGCGCGCTCTTGGCCAAATGGTGCGAGGCGCTAACTTTTAAAATCTGATCTTTGGGACTGAGGGCGAAGGTTTGAATCCGCCTGGGGTTCTTTTTTCTTTTTTGGTTCAAATCCGAGCCGTTTCTTTTTTCCCTTTTCTTTGCTTAATAACAATGACTTCAACATAATCTGTCATCAAAATGTCAGTGAAAATGTAGACAGAATTATAGTTAATCCCCATCCCAGCTGCGAGTCATGTATTACTAACTAGTCTAGAAAGAGTCTGAAAGATTAACATTAATTTTCACCTGTTGATGATCAATTCCATATCCAGCAATATGCTCTTCGCTTCATTTTTAATGAAATGTCCTCCTCCAATGCCGACTCTGCAGGCTGTAACATGAAAAAGTTGAGTTACAAAAACTCATGGTATAGCATGTTTGTGTATTGTACTATTGAGCTTAGCTCAGATAAATAAAGCTGGATTGTGTCTGTGTCAAAATGATGAAATACGGAGCAGAACAGTAGGAGTCGAAAAGATAAATGTACAAGTTAAACGGCGGCGATGGATTGGCCACGTTCAGCGGATGGAACCAGATCGGGACCCGCACGTGGCACTTATTTGGACACCTGATGGGAAGAGACGTAGAGGGAGGCCTAGGATGACATGGAGAAGTAGTTCTGTCAAAGAGCGAGAAGAGATGGGGTTTACATCCTGGAACACTGCAGCAGTTGTGGCAAAGGATACTAGGTCGAGATGGAGAAAGCTTGTGTCCAGCCCTATTCCCCACCAGCGGAGAAGGAACTACAGTCAACTCTCTCTTAACGGACACCTCTCTAAGATGGGACAGTTGGTTGCCTGTCCCGATTGTCCATTTTTAAGGCCAATTTAGATGGTACGATTTTGTCGCATGTATGCGACATGCTTACGACAAGCCTATGACACAAAATTGTGTTGTGTAAATTAAACCTACAACTCGCTTACGATTATCGTGTATGACACAAAAAAGGCATAGGATTTTGAAACATGTTTTAAAACCCTGCGACATGTCATAGCCACAAAAACTTAAATAATGAAAGTTGTATACAATTTTTACATGTGAGCTACAAAAGTCGCATGCTACAAAATTGCACTGTCTAAATTGGCCTTTAGAGAGAGTTGACTGTAAGTCAAGTGTCTGAGTGTGTGAATAGGAGATATAATAATTATTATGGTATCATTCACAATGGTATCCTGAAAGAATGAACAAAATTATTCAGAGAGCTGAAATGTTGCTTTGTTAATAGGCCAATTTCGATATATTAAAATTCTAAACTTTGCTCCGAGGCCTTAGGGGAATAAAACAAAAGAATTCGTAAAGAAATCACATCGAGGTTGACGGGATGAATAAATAATTTATTTGTTTTATTCCCCTAAGCCTCGGAACCAAGTTAGAATTTTAAATATATCGGAAATTGGCCTATTCTGAAACATTTACAATGTAATGGACTGACCTTTTGTGAACATTCTAATAAATGTTTTCCACAACCCCAAGTAAAGATGAGAGCTTGGAGACCAAGCCTACAGAAGAAATAAACAAACAAATAAATCCCAATTGATTCAAATGAAAATTAATAATAAAAAAAGATGAAAAACAAAACCAAAAAAGCAACAGTACCGGTTTTCTAGATTTTATAATAAATGACGGTTCATAATGAAACCCTACTCACAAACTGATATTCTTTCAAAAATTGTGCAGTCCTGTACTAATCCTACGAAGATGAGAATAACAAAAAACACCAATTAAAACAATAGTAAGTAATTAGTAACAAATCTTGATATTTTGTGATAACCGAGGTACATGATTGTATTATTGTTTTTATCATTCGATCAGTGACCTTACTTTTCACATCTTTTTCTGTACTTTTAATAGTTTATGTTGTGGAAAGTGCACCCTACCCCTGCTAGCAGAGTCACTTCGATCTTTCCTAGAAAAGTCAGGAAGACGACTCTTCTTCAATGATTCAAAAATCCTTTTGTGTGACATGTAATGCAGGAACAGTTCAATATTGGTAGGTAGATGAAGGATTGTAAAATACTTTCACTCACCTGATGGTGATATTGTAAGCATGTGATTTTCTTGAGTAGGATGCCATGAGAATGAAGACACAGCTGTTCGCGATGCTGTTTAAAAGTAAAGCAAATAAGAGATATAAACACATCTAATCCTAGCAAGGAAGGGGGGGAGGGTATTATTGGAAGGATTTTTTTTTTTGGGGGGGGGCATGTTTTCAGGAGGGCTTATTTTTGGAATTTGATCACAGTATTTTCATTCCTGCCCTTGCTGTACAACTTTCAGAACACAACATAATTACAACATTCTCATTCCTGTAGACTTAAAAATTAATCATGTAAAGAAACAAGATCTTACGCTTCACCACTCCTTTCTATGAATGAAGGCTCTGTTTCATATCCAACTCCATAAGCCGGTGAAACTACAAAGTACAACAAACAAGAAACCATCATCATACTCATTTAACATTTGTCTTTGTCATAAAAATGAAATAAAGCAATGTTGATTGAATGTTCCTTTGTCTTTATTGACTGTCGAAGACAATATCCGCCTAGAACTGCATTCCTTTATTAAACACTTCTTTCATTATGATTGGCTAAAGAAATGCGGTACAGTGGAACCCGGTTAATATGGACACCAAATGGACATGAAAAAGTGTCCGTATTATCCGGGTGTCCGTATTAAGCGGGGCTGATATAAGAGAAATTATGTGTCGTTGGCACGAACAAAAACTGTCCGTAATAAGCGTGTGTCCGTATTAATGGGTGTCCGTAAAGCGAGGTTCCACTGTACAGTTTACAGTTCGACTACTTGAACTGGGCCCTTGGAAGAAAATTGACCAATCGCAACGTTAATTGAGGAACATTGCTAATGCAAAAAGTGACTTAATATATTGTGACATACCATAAACTGCTGCTAAACAAGCCCTGGCTTATAGAGCGATTTTCAATTGAGTATCGAAAGTAATCCAAAATTAGTTTTGCTTTACTACGTTCTGTGATTGGTTTAAAAAACTTGCGCCACCTACTCAACCAATCAGATGCTAACCCAAACCAATCATGGTTTGGTTTTGGTTTTAACGACACTCCAATGAAAACCGCTCTACAACTTCGTAAGGGGTTTTTGGTTGGCTTAAAACGGGAGGGATTCATTATATCTGGGGGGAGGGGGGAGGGGGGAGGGGGGAGGGGGAGGGGAGGGGTAGGGGGGAAGGGGGGAGGGGGGGGGGCTTAATTATAAGCGGAATAAAAAAGCGTTTTGAAAATAAGCTGATAAGAAACAAGTTGATGCAGCAATACCAAGATACGTTTTCCATTTACTGGTCTTTAAGTCCTACACGTCAGTCAATATATTGGGAACAAAAACAAATTTCAAGTACTGAGAATAAACGTAACTAGAAACATAATGAAATGGAAGAAAGAAAATTAATAGGTCTAACGTCAGCAATTTCTGTGAGGAAAAATTTATAGTTTAAGGAACTAAGTAAAGGAAGGGGGATAATATTAGGGGGGGGGGGGGGGGGCTTATAACCAGAATATTATTTTTGTTAGCAGGAACAGGGCCTATAACTGGGGGGGCTTATAAGCGGGGGGATAAGCAGCAGTTTACAGTAGCTCCTTACTTACCTACTGAGGCGTGTTGAATGTCGTACAGCTGTACAATGGCACTATCTTTACCAAGTGTCGCTAGTAATCCAGATCGTGTTGGACTCCAAGCAATGGCTGTCACAGGACGTAACTGAGTCATTGTCATAAAACTGAACAATGTTAAGGACTTACTACAACACTGGCACTGTAAAATGGTTTGGGCTTTTGTCAAATTTCTTTAACAAAGTGATAATCCACATTATCAAATACATTATGTAAAACACTGGGTCCAGAAGGTCAACATGGAGTCCCTGGTGTTCATTTGAAAAATCTTGTTACTGAAGTTTTAGTATGTAATAATGCCGTACATTTGGATTCAGTGAAAACATTCAGTGATATGCCACTTTATATGTATAATTACCATGTGATAAGCTGTTATGTATTTTTCTTGGTGTAAAATAATGTATTTACTCTTAGTAAACTGCTAATAACATAACACTGCCTGTATTTAAAAAATGTCTGCATACATGTGAATCATTCAGTTTATAAGTAATAGTACAACATTAAAAAAAAGATACTGGTTTTTCAAAGTTTCGGTCATCCCAGATACACATGATGCCAGGAGGGCCCTGCAAAAAAAAATTATTCAAATCAATGACAATAATAGCACACATTTTCAAGAAAATAAATGTAGACTGTGACTGTACCTCTGAGAATGATGCTATTCTGTGTTCAACATGAGGATCTACACACACGCCATAAACTGCCTTTGTTACTGCTGCGTTTTGTGGACGGATGTGGTGTCTGCAAGAAAAAAATTTATGCTATAAACTATTTGATTCTCGGAAGTAACTAATTTCAAACCTCTCTTTAAGTAATGTAAACATGTACAGAAATTATGAGTGGCCATATTGTATTTAAAACTATTTGGTAAAGTAAGAGTCTGTAAATCTGATACAGTCGATGCTCCCACAAGTGGACACCCTTGGGAAGCAGAAAAAGTGTCCGCAACTGGAGCCACAATCAGCATTACATACATAAATACATCATGTTTATTTACCCTCGGATTTACAGAGTAGCTGAATGTAGCTAATATCTCAGAGTTCAACGGACAGACAACACACTTCATAGTTTGACCACGACACCGGGAACTTCGTGCCATACTCTTTTTGAACAGTGTTGTGTCGTGGGTTTGCTTTCAATGAGTTTGATCACATTTTCCACTGGTCTTTTCCAACTATACGCACCCCCTCCTCATACCAATGTTGAAATCGACACCTAAAAGACTGCCGGAAAAGTACAACATTGGAATGAGGGGGTGCTTTGAAAACATATATACACAACATTATGATAACGAAATATATTCACTAATCAAATATATTCACTAATCGCGCTAATAAACCATGACCTTTGTCACTGATTGCAGCTGCATCTATATTGATGTACTGTACTTCATGTATTTGACTCTCACTTTCATTTATTGGAGCTCTATAATCGCCCCCTTTTGGAGTGAAAAATAATCACTCCTGGCTATTATTCAAGGAAATACAGTATATTCATGTGTCACAACAAGTGTGGATAACATTTCCCTACCCTGAATAAACATGTGAAATAGTGAAGAAACAAACACTATTACTCACCTCTAATGTCAAACACTCGCAGAAACTTTTGTGCCTGCCCAGTGATCAACAAGTTGGGATCATAAGGAGACCAAGCCAAGGAAAGAGTTGGGTCTGAAGTAGCTGTCGTCATATCAAACAAAACAAATCAGAATTGACAGCTGTAAGAATCTTTCTACAAGCTTAGTGACTTATCGGGCTGGTGCTTAAGGTCATTCCATCGAAATAGAACTTACAATAGATTTTCATTCAAATTTTGCCTATTGGTTGTTTATCTTATGGGAACTTAAATTTTGAAATAAAAAAGGGGGGTGCCGGTATTCGTTTAGGAGCAGGCGGACCTTGTATATACCCCATAATTCCTTATAATATCAGCTTTATCAGCTTCCAGAAACGTTTTTATTAGCTAAGTTCACGTTTCCGGTGATTATTTATTATTCTGCAATAGAAATTAGTCTAGTATATTTATTTTATAGAAAGAAGGTGATTACTAGACTCAAAATAAGAGAAAAAATTGATAGGTCGCCGTACTCGTTTACGAGAAAATGACGATTTATCTCTCTGGCGAGCTTAGCCGTAAAGGAAAAGCCGCCATTTTCTTTATGTGTGCGCTAATCACGTGTGAAATCAGGCGCAGTAACGATGCGCAATGCAATACTAAAGAATCACCTTAACTCCAGTTTCTATAGGACTAGGAGTATTGCAGCTCCTGGATGGGATGCTAGTCTAACACAGGTACATGTAACCCCCCAGGATTATTTGCTGGTACCCATTTTAATACTCTTGTTGGGTGAAGAGAGGCACTGTGAGAGTTAAGTATCTTGCCCAAAACACAACGACCCCGGCCAGGGCTCGTACGTCAGATGCAGTACTGGAGTTAAAACAAATAATGGGAATAAAACAAAATAAATTAATTATCCATCCCATAGGAGCAGGGATGGTGCAGTTGTGAGAGTACTTGCCTCCCACCAATGTGGCCTGGGTTCGAATCCCTTGACCCGGCGTCATATGTGAGTTGAGTTTTGTTGATTGTTCTCATCCTTGCTCCAAGGGTTTTTCACCAGGTACTCCGGTTTTCCTCCCTTCTAAATTCCAATTCAATTGGGATCTGAGGGCCACAGGTTTGTCAGTTGCAAGACTGTTTAGTGATACCCTCGTTAAACAAAGTCAATTTTTTAGTGTCTATTTCTAGATTCTGATTGTGATAACTGATTTGGGTGTCTCACAATTTTGTATATTTTAGTGTTACTGATTGAATGACTTTGTACACTATGCATCCCAGAGAAGTATAATCAATATATCATGATCACTTAATAAGCAAATATTTTAAGGTATACTGTAGCTTACATAGTTCTGCAAGAGGTCTGTTTGCTATAGCTGATGGATCTTGAAAGTTTGTTCCTACTGTGATGGGAGACTGTTTTACCACCAGGTACTCCAGAATGTCTGCAAACATTATATGAAACAAATGATAAAATCACTTTTGCCACTGAGAGCTTATCCTAGTCTCAGTAGCATGAAGCTGACTAGTAGTATTGCTACTCCCCCTGCTGGATAGGATACTAGTCCATCGCAGGTTACCCCCAGCATTTTGTCGCCGGTACCCATTTATACTCCTGGGTGGAGAGAGGCAGCGTGAGAGTAAGTGTCTTGCCCCACACAGCGGTCAAACGCACTGCGCCGCGCGCAGTTCCTGCCAAAACCCCACTGCGAAAATACTGCGAAATGTCCTAAGTTTACGAAGTCCTCCACTAGTTCGACACTTTAAAGCTCAAACTTAAGAAATTTACTGAAAACTTAAGCTTTGTACTCGGAGTATGCATAGATTATTTAATAATTATTGTTATCCACCAAGCGTCTCAGCTCGTATTTTGGTTTACCACTGCATGTTCTTTAACGTTTCCTTACAAACTTTGCGGCCATTACGCTTCAATCTCTTGCAAAAATCAAGGCAGCGAAAACCGGAAGTGGCGGCGGATTTTTGCATTTGACCGCTGTTGTGGTCTTGCCCAATAACGCAACACAATGACCCTGACCAACGCTCAAACCTGGGACCGCTCGGTCCGGAGTCCAACACGGTAAGCACTGCGCCACCGTGTTTCCAAGAAATCTTATTCGCCAGTGTTTGGTGTTTTATTCTGGTTTCCCTGACCATGTTTTTACATGGCCTTGACAATTTGCTAGTTTCCATTATTTATTTTTATTTTCTCAGCGGAGAGAGGCACAGTGAGTGTAGTGTCTTGCCAAAGAGGACACACCCCAGGCTTGGGGTTTTGTTACTTCTCGAAACCTGTGGTGGGGGTGTGGGGGTGTGCGGCCTGCTTCTTTAAACCCTTACCCGTTTTCAGACCAAAATATGCGATTATCCCTGCCCAATTTCAGACCTGACCCTTAAAAGTCCCCGAGTTTTCAAGCCAAAATGGCAAAAATCTAGTATCAAGCTTTTAGCCAGAAGGACATCCGGTGTCCTGTGGACACCAATCCTGGAGAAAATGATGAAAAGTGCACCAAAGCTATAACAAATTTATGGGGGGGGGGGGATGCCTCCAGGATGCCCACTTTTCAAATTCTGGCTAAAAGCCTGTTTAGTTAGTATACTCAGTTTCAGACAAGCAGGCAAAACATACCCAATTTGAGACCAACATGTTCAATTTCAGACCAAAACGGTTCAAGAACCATATGTAACAGATAAACAGTAGGGGGACTGGACAAGAAACTGACCGAGCGGGATCTCGGGAGAACGTTGTAAAACGTAGTAGACTTGATGGGAACAGCAAGTGGTGCGATGCTTTCGTTTAGCCATGTTTAATGTTATGGTCACGCTATTAGATGGCGAACTTGCTTGTTACATATATCATATATATTATAAAAGTAATATATAATAATGATAAGAACCTTCCCAGAGTCCTTTGCAACTGGAAATTTTTCAATGCCAAATAACTTTGTAAATTGGAGGCCGTAAGAACGGGTGAAGTCACCACAAGGGGTGAAATGAGCACATTACCAGAAAATAACTCTCTATATCAAACTTAGGGTAGTGATGAACGTCATTAGTCACGTGACCTAGCGCCCGAAAATGCGTTTTGTTGTTTTACTGTGACAACAGGCTTCTATTCAATGTGAAAGCAAATCAATGCTATACTGCAGGGTAAACGTGAAGACATTGATATAGGGGCATTTTGAAATGGCCATTAGACCTTCGGGCATTATGACCAATTTAAAGGGGGCTATTGACAAGACAGAGAAAAAGAGAGGAGACTGAGGTTAACAAGCCAATATCTCAGTCGAATGTAAGGCGCATAGTAACACAAATTTACATGTGGATAAGGATGTTGCATGAGAAGGACAAAGTTTTAGCAACCTTTGTTTTATCGTGACGTCCACTAGGTCACGTGACCGAGATGGCTCTTGAATAATTCAAATTGGCTTTAAAAGTATATTATGCTAATGAAAAACAGCAATTATTAGTCTTCCCCAAATTGTGGAAGATATTTAGTACAGTTTTTGAAAAACGGCCACTATAATTTTTTTCTTTAAAATATTAAGCAGGAAAGCAGAGCAGTTTGTCCATTGTGAGAATGCCTTACGCTGAGTTATTATTTAAAGTTAAAATTCACATTAAACTTGGGTACAAGGTGTTGAAATATATGGCTCTTTCTTACTGACGTTTGACGGTTTCTCTCCATTTTGGCCTCCTTTGCTATGGGCAAAGTGATTAGATGTTATTTTCCTATTCGACCCAGTCTCTCACGATTGCGGAACCAAAGCGGAGGCTATTTATTTTCGCTGGCGCGACAACGCAGAGGATTACGTTCAGCTTTGATGGCGGTTTAGCAGAAGGTAGGAAAGTGGGGTTTTGCAAAAAAGGTCTTTGCTCACGTGCTCTTTTCTTCGTGCTTTGTTACACCCAAGAGTGGCGGCTAAAACGTTCTGGGACAGTTGCACAAGTACAACATTTCTGGCTACCATTACTCTGGAAGTCGGAGTCTGATCTTGTCGAAAGACTTCAGCTAAGTGCTATATTTTACATTCCTTCTGATTATCGAACCTTTTACGACATTTTAACGGAGTTGAGCTCACGTAATTTTTGTTTTTTTTTTAGGAGCTTATGCCCTAATAAGCTTCCTAGTCTGTTAAGCTACCGAAGGTTTTTTAGAATTTAGACTTTTCTTGCTTCGTATTAAAATCATTACCGGTGTTTGTGTTGATAATTATACCAGTGCTCGACTTTTGTATGGAGCTTTTAAAATAATGCTTGAGGCGGCCGGTGTGGAAAAGGAAGTCAAATTGAACCTCGGGGGAGCTATTAAGTTTGGTAAGTTTGGTCGTTCCTACTAAGTGATAACTTTATGATAGGAATTGAACCTTCTACCATGACTTACCTAATTGTACAGTACCGGTCAAAAAGTTACGTCGACAGTTAAAGACCTTAAAAGCTTTACTTCTCGAAAGAAGAATGAGTTTGTTTTCATTTCTATCGGCACGTTATCAAAGTGTCCTTTATCGAGTCGACTTCAATTCAATATGTCGAATTGAACGCGATTACTTTTTCACGGAAGATATCACCCTTAAGAAACGTGGCTTTTTCGCTTTGTCTAAAAATATACCCATCACAACGATCTGTAGCATTACAATGCCAACAAACAGATGACTTTAAACATTTTTTGGAAATACATCCAAATTGGGGATAAACTAATATTTATAATATTCTTACGCTGTGGAAAACGAAATCCCGGGCGAGGGAACCGCGTACTGGTAGATCAATGAATATTTTCCCACTAATGGCATTGAATTAGACTGGTTCATGATAATTGATTTGTGTATAAATTTGGGTCGCTTCGTAGGGGGTGCTACAACAACTGAACAAGGCCATCAATTTCCAAATAACGTAAAGTAACTGTAATTAACTCGGTTATAGTTTGGTTATGATATTTTAAATTAATGTGTCCCTCTCAAATCAAGTGTGCTTTGCGGTCCCAGGTTCATTGTTTTCATCCGGGTAAATCGAATCCCTGTGTTTTGTTTGCAGCAGATACGTCCGATTTCGAAAATTGTGCTAACTTGGGTTGTCTAACTGCTTTTTGTGGCCTAGAACAAGGTCCAGAGATCCAGCAAAAAAGTAGTTTTTTGAACTTCAAGCTGCCATTTTCGCTGCACCCCAAAATCGGCCCCGCCTGTAACAATATATACGCGGCAATGGCGACAATGCACACTAGTTGAGAGGGTACCATTTGACATGTCTAGAGGTTACAACTAGTGTAGATGATAATGAATTTATGATTCACTATTGCCTATGATAATTTTCATTGTGTAGAAAATTCAACTTTTTTTTTTTTGATGTATTTGCATTTATTATAGATCTTCAGTTAGAGCGAGATATTTTACATGACATAACTTGGAATGTTGGAGTGATATTTTGAGTGTCTTAATATTTTCTCTGGGGTTAGGCAGAGGGGCAGCTGCTACAACGCTACACAACAAGTGTGACTGAAAATCCTTCACGTAGAAACTGATGG
>MU825875.1:71304-120738 GCA_029204205.1 Desmophyllum pertusum
CCCTTCTTGGTTTTTACAGACACTGTTATGCAATGCTGTTAATCTCATTGGGTGACTTGAAAGAGCAGTCATGAAGCACATGCTGCTATATGATAATTATCATTACTTTCTAGCAGTAACACTATACTTAAAAAACTAAAGCATTTCTCCTAAAAACGTTTTATTCACTATTTCAGTGACTTGCTTTCTTTCTTTTGCTTGATAATTTTTTTGCTTAATTTTATCACTTATGTATTTCAAAACTCAATAAAACCCATAAATTATTGAATGTTCAATTACCTGCTTACCATGAAAATGGTCTATATTTTTGGGGCATTTTTCTGTTTATTCCGTTTGATAAATAGGTTGATTATTACTGCGACTATGAACAAAATCAAACTGGATTCGGTTCAATGTGTTACATTCTTTAATAGCGAACTTGCACAAAATTTCATTTGCTCAATTGATTTTTCAGTTTGATTTGTTTCATTAGACACCGGGACTATATCACACTAATGTAAATAAAAATAGCCACCATTTGATGCGAAAATATGCATGGATATTTGTTTGCGGACATTGTCTGTTCCTCAAAGCTCACAGGACAAATATCCGAACATATTTTGAAGCCAAATGGAGGCTATTGTAGTTATTATCCTTCAAATATTTTTTCACAAGGCCGCTCTGTTTGCCGTGGAAGATCTCAGTCGGCCAAGCTGTTAAACATCAAAATAATTCTGTTGGCGTTCAAAAATATTTCTAGTCTGTTCAAAACAATCAGTTTTACAATGTATTAATTTATTTGAGATGAAAACTGAACCTGTGAACGTGAAACACAAATTTTCCAAACTGGGTAATATCACTTGGGGAATATCACACGGATATTCCCCAGTTTTGGCTGCGTCACGTGACGTGTTTAGACTAATCGCGCGCGAGAAAATTTTTTGATGGATTATAACAGTAATTATACAAGTTGTTGGAACAAGGACTGTGTTGTAACTTAGGTTTTAGTCCTGGCATTAAATAATTTTTGTCTTGAGTAGTAGTAGTTACCAAAGCAGAAAACTTGACCCGGAACTTGCCTACCAAAATATTGGCACTGATATATGCCACATCTGGGTTACTATCAATATGTGATAAAACTAAAATGTTAATAGTCACCGTTGAATGAATAAATTGTTGGCAGATGATTAAATTGCGTTTTCAATGACTTGTCCATCTGAAGACGCAACTTTTGTGGGGTTGGGTGTTCCAATTGAACTAACTATATCTGTACAATACATGACCTCTACTCATGAATGGCTTCCATTTTCCTCAACATTTCCAACTGGTGGGGGTAGAACCATGTCAAAGAAACGGGTGATCACCATACCGTTTAAAAATTGTGTACATGTGGTGCATTTCTGGGCAAAAGATAGATAGAGGATGTCGCACAAGAGAGAAAAACAAAACCTCTGGTACCCTGGGTCTTAATCTGTAACACAGTAAAGTTGCACAATACAGACCACTGAGAAGCTTTTCCCATGTTTCTCGGCTAATTTTGTTCATAGGGGAAGCAGGGAAATTTTACTCGAGAAATCCCGGAAGTTTACCACCACCTGGCAATGATACCGAAAACTGGTCGAGACCATCATTCTCACTTGGATAAAGATTCCATGTGATCTATTATATTATATATTACTTTTTAGCCGGTACCACTTGTTTATAAAAGTAATATATAATAATGATAAGAACCTTCCCAGAATCCTTTGCGACTGAAAATATTTCAATGCCAAATAACTTTGTCAAATTTGAAGACCAGAAACGATGTTACACCATAATATAATAAAGCTTACCATAAAATAACTCTCAAATCAAACTTAGTGCGATGACGTCATTAGTCACGTGACCACGCCCAAAAATGCGTTTTTGTTTACTGTGAGAAACAGGTCTCTATCAATTGAAAAAGCAATCAATGTAGTCAGCAAGACATTGATATGGGGCATTTTGAAATGGCCATTAATATTCTGGCATTTTAAATTTAAGGGGGCTATACACGAGAAGAAAAAAGAGAGATCCTAGGTTCTAGCCAATATCTCATCAAGTGTAAGGCGTATAGCAACAAAAAATTTACATGTGGATAGATGTTCATGTGAAGTTTACGTTTTTGGCAACGTCTTTTTATGACGTCATATGTCACGTGACCACATCGTTTTTAATATTTTGAATTGCTTTAAAACGTTATTATACTCTAATTAATTTTAACTAAATTATAGATATTTAAGTACAATTATTAAAAAAGACCGCTTTAATTTTTTCTGTAAAATAATAAACGGGTGAGGAATAAAGTAACATTTGGATTGCCTCCTGTTTCGATCCTGTTCAGCGACTTTTCAATTTAAAACTAAAAGCAAACTTCGATGAGAGGTTTGGATATATGCTTCTTCTTATTCCAGTTGACAGTTTTCCGCCATTTTCACTTCTTCATAGCGTAGATAGATGTAATTTTCCCAAAAACGTGACATGTGAGAGACTGGACACGAGCGAAGTTGGCGAAGAAAGCCTGGTGCGAGTCCCTACACCAAGGCGAGGCTCTGTATTTTTGCGCCTTCTTTCGCGGCTGTACAGCGGATTCATCAGCTGAAATTGTTTTGCGGATCGCGGACAATTTGCTTGCAAACTATTTTCTTCATGCTTTCGTATTCGATCAAGAGTGGCTAAAATTTTCTTGGACAGTCGACAAGACTACATTTGTACTTTTCGACGCAAGTGGAGTCATCTGTCGAGGAGAGTCGACAGGTCAAAGCTTTTAGAGCTTTTTCCTTCAAGAGCTCGTATTTCATTCCGGCTCACGACGAAAGCAGAAAGGACGATTGCACTTCAGTTCGGGCCTCAGCAGCAGCTAAAGTTTGGTAAGTTGAAAATATGGTAGCGAAAATAATTATTTAAACCGTTGTACATGTACACTTTCTCCGAGCGTTATACTGTTTTATTGAGGAGTTTTTGCTTTTGTTTACATATTCAAACTTTTTAAGCTGATTTGTTTTAAGCTTTTCTGATTTTCGAAACACAAACGGAGATTAGTGTGCGTAGTTTGAGTTATTGCTGGAAGCGTCCATCACAAAATAAATAATTTCTGTCACTCGAGACAAGTACATTAAGTCAGTGTGCAAAAACGTCCATGCCTCGTTTTTATAACCGAATGTTTATACATATACGTGTTATTTCTCGCATGTAACACCTTTAATTTTTTTATTTCACTGGGTTATGTTATTAATTAATTGCCATGGCTATTTGAGACTGTTTGTAATCTGTATATAAATGAAAGACGATGTATGAGAAGGTTCCAAGCCGGTACAGGATTTTTTAAATTATTATTGCAACTTTTGATACACAGACTTTCGGCATGTGTTGACGTGAAATAAACAAATTCAAAATTCAAACTGGACAAAATTATTTAGCTTGTCAAGATAATGTCACAGTGACTGTACTTTGCATGTCTGGGTAAGGGCAATCTAATTTTGCATATTCATTTGATAATTATATTGCTACTGTAAAATCTTATTCAACAACTATCCAATTATTTCCCAAATTGGACAGTACAAGTTCCCATGCTCAATATAATTAACACGTTATACGACTACATGCTGTCCAATTTGGGAAATAATTGGATTCAAAAAATTCCTCTGACTGCCAAATTGGTCTCAGCGTACGGCCTCGTCCAATTAAGCAACCCTCTGAATTTTTATCATCCAATTATTTCCCAAATTGGACAGTACATAGTCCTATTACATATACTTATCACAGATTAGGGAAGTACCTTCTCCTTCTCATCTGAACAATTGAAGGCCTGGTATTTCTCATCTGAACTATTAAAGCCTGGTATTTCTCATCTGAATTATTAAACGGATGGATTGGTATTCCTCTGACTAAAAACCTGTTGTTGCCTATTATTTAGTGTACTGGACTGGATGAGCTGTCCATGTTCAAGCCCTGGCTGGGGTCATTGTGTTGTGTCCTTGGGCAAGACACTTTACTCTCATATTGCCCTCTCCCACCAAGGAGTACAAAATATTAATGAGTACCAGGAAACTGTCAAGGTAACCTGACAAAATGCTAGGGGTAACCTGTGATGGAATAGCATCCTATCCATGGGGAGTAGCAATACTCCTACTTGCTTCATGCTTGCTTCGTGCAGAAACTGCACGTGGTAGCTACAATATGTAGGTATGTACATGTAGACCTTTCCTTGCTTCATATTAATCATTACCTTTTTGTTTGATAGGGTACCAGTGGTCACTTTTTAAGAGCTCTTATTTCTTTCCGGATATAAAAGCCAAGCAGTGGATGTGGAAATGATGATTGGACCTCAGCTAAGTTTGGTAAGTTTGAAAACATTGTCCCCACATAAGTTTACCTATTCAGTATTGCACAGTACCACCAGTCTGGTCAAAAGTAAGTTGACAGTTTCTTCACACCTTATCGCGTAGGCGATTAAAACACACCTACATGTATGCGTGTTTCTTGTCTTGTGTTTCTCGTCTTGAAAGAAGATTGAATTTTGTTTTCTGTGAAAGCGAAAGTCCTGGCGAGACTGTACAATATCAAATGTCATGTTTACATGTACATTTAGCAATGAATATTTTCCCATGGTCAGGGAATAATTTTATCTCTGATCCCTGGAGTCATTACAGATCATTACATTAATGAAAATGGCTTGATTGAATTGTGCACACTTTAAAATGTAAATACATCAATTATCGCTTCCTGGGTGCTACAACAACTGAACAAGCATCAAGCGAGCAAATTTATAAGGCCCCTTTAGCACCCCCTTTTGAATAAGCGCCCCCCCCTCGAATGTGTTTTTGTTAATAAGCGCCCATATTCTAATAAGTGCCCCTATTCTAATATTATAATATTACAGCGCCGTCAGAGTACACTGAGATCAACCGAGGTTCATATTCCTTTAATTGCTCACATACGTAATGCCACATTACAAATACAGTGGTCTTCGTCTGAGTTTCTCAACTATTATGTCCATGTGAGTGCACAATTCCTTCAAATGAATGATCTCTTCTTCAAATTTTGTGGTGATTGTTTTGTTTTGATCATTCGGTTGTTTCTCAAAAAAGAAATAAGCACCCTGCCCCGAATAAGTGGCCTCCGAAATAGTAAATAAGCGCCCCGGGAGCTAAATCGAATCATTACGGTATTTAGCTTCAAATGTAAATTGCCCATTTCAGACCACGTGATGTTCTCTAGAGAATTGTTCCTTTGTCTAGATCTAAAAATTATGCGTTCGTATAGACCTTATTCATAAATGGCGGTGGATTAATTATTATTTTATATTTATGCTAATCACCCTGTCTAGCCTCATTTTGAGTAAAATTTCTTTTGAATTTTGCACATACTAACGGGGCTAGGGGCCTGATTAGCATGAATATAAAATAATAATTAATCAACCGCCATCTATGAATAAGGTCTATACATGTGAATATGAAACATTTGAAATAAACAATTCTGTAGAGTAACGTCACATGGTCTTCAATGGGGCAACAAACAAACCAAGCTAAATGCAATGTAGGTCTTTTCACTGAAGCCAAAATCTTAATTTACCATAGTTGTTTTCATATGTTTCTTTTAATGTTATCGGTAGTTTTTAAATGTTGCTGATGCATCAGCAATCATGGTTTTATTGTATTGATACAATCATCTGTGTTGTTTCCTCTTCAGGTTTTTATTTCATCACCCTGATTACAGTGTGATACAAGACAACATCATATGCCAGGAAAATCATGCAATTCATTATATGTAATGCTTTTGGGTTAGAAATTAACCCTGCATTTCAGAGTTACATGTGCATGTATTCCCAGGGAAAAAAAGCTAAATAAATATTAATTTTGAGAACTGTGTGGAAATGTGATAGCTTCCTTGCTTTTCTACTAAAAATATGTTAAAATGATCCCAATCAATGTAACTTTAAGCCACGAGTGGTGAAAGTGTTAACTGTAATCATAATTTACTATTCACTTGGTCCCAAAATTTGAAAACTGAATTCACTTCAAAAATAAAAATAATAAAATAGTTACTTAATGTGATTCTGCATGACCATTCAAGTCATTTTAAAAGTTGTGGTTTAAAACTGTACTGTTTTTATTTTGTGATAACTTATCCTAAATATACCCAGTGGCCAGGGTATCTGGTGTTGTGTTAGGGCAAGACACTTTACTCTCACTGGTGACAGTGCCTCGAGTCTCCACTGGCCAAGAGTATAAATGGGTACTTGCAAACTGTTAGGACAACCTAGCAAAATACTGGGGCTAACCTGGTGTTGCACTAGCATCCCATCTAGAGGGAGTTGCAATTCTCCTAGTCGGCTATGTGAACTGGAATAAACTCCGGCAGTGTGGGTAATAAAAATTAATTTGAGAACAAATTAAGTGAAAAGATATACAATTACCTTCGTCTGATTTATCTGCCCTGTCTAATATAGACCACGAAGGGACAGACCAAAGTGTACGTACATGTATTAGTAAGAGTG
The DNA here is from genome assembly GCA_029204205.1 of Desmophyllum pertusum. Taxonomy (NCBI): domain Eukaryota; kingdom Metazoa; phylum Cnidaria; class Anthozoa; order Scleractinia; family Caryophylliidae; genus Desmophyllum; species Desmophyllum pertusum. The sequence goes on from MU825875.1 coordinate 77,801, forward strand.
GTGTCCTTATTATCGAGGTCACAGGTATGACATTATTTGTAAGTCTAAGAGAGAGTATCTGTGTATAATTGGACATATGAAACTGGAACAATAACTATTGAAACACACCACATGGCAATGTAGTACAATATAACTCTCAAATGAAAAATGTTTATTTTCATGGATTGGAAAAATATTCGGGGTTTATTTCTATGGCGTTTTGGAGTTTTTTTCTGTAAAAAGAGGTACAGTTTTTTAAAATAACTCTATAATATTGTCAGAAACTCAAGGGACTAATTATTACTCAGATAATACATATGTCCCGACTAACATATTTTATTGTTTATGGCCTGTATTCAACGGTCACTTAAATAATAAACGTGTATTTGAGGGACGAAAACATTTGAGCATGCTGACGGTAATTGATTTCACTGAAAACTCTGAGAGTTCCTCAAATGATCTGGAGAAACGTGATCTACGTCAAAGTTTTCTTGAATGGACTTTTTTCTTTTAATGGGCTTTTCTATAAACCAGTTGCCCTAGAGTTGGGTGGATGAGCCTGTATTAAACGTGACTGATGGAACATCGCGGAAAATGTACCCGCAAACAATTTTACTAACAAATTTGTATGATTTTCGCAATTTCTAAACCCCACTAAAACTAAACCTAAGGGCAGTAGGTGGTATCATATTTACCATTTTTCCATTATGACAATTAAATTATATATTGCTTTTATTCCGGTTCCACTTGTAATAATAATAATAATAATAATATTAGCTTTAAATAATATATAGGGGAGTAGTCCCCTACCCCACCCCGAGGCCTTTAAAGGGAACCTCGGCTGAAAAACAGTTTTAGTGCTAAAGTATACTTAATGGTTCTCCTTAACTGGTCTTGGGGTTTTACGTCGATATTTCCATTACTGGTTCGAATGCGAAGCGTTCGGATTTCAGTTTAAATATCCCGCGCGCCGCCATGTTTTTCTTTCGCAATGTTTTATGGGAGTTCGTGACGTCACTGCGTTGTCGAAGGTTTCAACATGGCGTCTGCGGAAGGTGATTTTGCTGTTGCTCCTTACAATTTTGAGCCTGAGTACTCAGAGGGCGAAGAAAGCTACGATTCTCGTTCGACTGAAGATAGTGATGAAGAGGTTTTGGGGCGTTTGATAAGTTTAGAGTGGTGCAAATGTACGAATTGCGCCACAACAACCTTGAATCAACCAAGGGAATGCCTCTGCTGCATCGAAATACCCGAAGCATCGGCTCTGGCGGATTTCAACAGTGAAGTGGTTAAGTGCATTGTTGAGCACGGACGATTTTGGTGCGGTTTGTTTGTGTAGAGCGGTGTTAAAAACAAGTCTCGTTCGCATTAAACATCTGGTTCAAGGAATGGATCATTTTAATAACGTGTTGTCTGCTGAACTCCCCAACGAGTATGTATTAAATTCTTGTCAGTTTTTCTCATCAAGCGTGGCTGTTATTATTTTCTTTTCTATTTTATGAAAAGTTCTGATTCAAGCACCGCTAAAGAATTCGATGATATCGAAATATGTAACTTCGATAATACTATATTGTAGTTTTAATACTCCGTAAAAACTAAAATCTTAATTTAAGACGTTTCGTCTTACCACAGAACCAGAACAATAGCTGAAGATTGACGTCCGCTATTGTTCTGGTTCTGGGATAAGACGAAACGTCTTAATTAAGATTTTAGTTTTTACGGAGTATGTTATTTACTAGTCTGAAGTGTCAGTCTCACTTCAGACTTTATTCTTTATGATTTCACTTTTAAAAAGATCGGAGCGATTCTGCTAGCAGGGTATGGGAATTCCTTGGCAAATTACACGGAGCAGTTGAAGCAAGAGATTAATCTTCTCCTTGGTTGTATATGTTGTGGTCTAAAATTATGGTAATGAATACTAGACAAAGGAAAATAAAAATCAAACTGGTTTTAAAAATTTTAAACCAAAAACAAATTTAAACCACAACATATATATACACAAGTCATTCAAAATCATATAGGAAACTATTACCCATCGATCTACAAGAAAAATGTAAATAGAACCTTATTACAGGTTATCAATAGGTCATGATAAAGATCATACTGTACCTGCTTTCTTGAAGCATTGTGGTTGTGGTCAAGAGCTATAAGTTTGGTTGCCTCCTCCATCACTTTGTGCGAGTAATGTGTATGTTTTGGGAGGTGTTTGAGGTAAAGAGAGTGGTATGCTTCTAGTGATGTGGTGCGAACACAGTCTGTTAGGTGAGGAAGGGTCTTCAGTAGCCTGGTGTCATGCACAATTTTCAGCAAATCGTTGTGGGGTGGGGAACCAGGTGTGAGCCACTTTTTCCGCCTTGTACTCTCGTCTAGTTCCCCATGTTGACAGTTTTTGAAAAATTGGTTGCTTGGAAAGTCATGTCTGTTAACAACATGGTTTGTTATTGATAGCCACTTCTCCTTTAATGTATCTGCGTCACCATTACAAGTCTCAATACTCCACCAAAAATGGTTTGTGATTGATGGAATCCACTCACCCAACTTTTCGCTTCCCTTCTTTTTGGACACTGCCCTCAGTTTTTTAGTCACATTTTTGCACGCGTGCCATGGGTCAATATGGTGCTTTTTTTGTTTTTCTTCTTCTCTCATGTACTTTTTAATCTGAGGGTGTGAATCTGTAGAAATACCAGCCACATCCACTCCAGCTGCCTCAATAGTGTTAAGGGTTTCTATAAACCCCCTTTCTCCATGGCATTAGAATTCTTTACTTCGCACACCGAGACAACTTTGAAGTCCACAACCAAGTCAGTTTCTACATCCAACATGGTGTATGTACCATATTTGGCACAATGGCCTGGTGAATCGCAGCGTCCGTTCACCAGCAAGAGTAACTGGCTCAAGCCTACCTTTCAGTTTATCAAAGACCCTGCTTTGCTCTCTTTCCCAGTGAGTGTCAATGGTGGGATAAACATGTTTTTCTCGTAAATTATAGTAAACAATCCTCTCCGATAGATTTTAGGTTGATGGTTGAGGCAAACTGTTCAAATTTTGCAAATTGTATTCCACTGAAAAACAACCCAGCAGACAGTGCCAGATTTCCTTCCCCTTTTAACCCAGGAATGGAAGGCTGCGATTGCCAAGTAAAATTGCAATTGTTTAAGCAATTTAGTTTGATTGTGTATTGTGATCCATCATTTTCTCTTTCATCAATTTCATCCTCATTGACAGGGGAGCCACACTGGGGACAAAACCTCAGCAGTTGGCGAAGATTTTCCTCGTATACAAGCAGAATTCGTTTGCCATGGGAGAAATTTAGACATTCAGCACTCTCACTAGGTGTTGTACTTGTTTGGGAGGATTGAGAGGATGCTACATAGTCAGGATCAAGTTCCACCTTATCTTTTACTGGAGAGGATGGTGGCGAGGAGAAAAGCTCATCACCTGATTCAGCTGCTTCGGCAGTGGGGTGAGGGTGTTCAAAGAAAAACTCAGCTTGAAAATCACTGTCATTATTAGTCTTAACAGATGACTCTTTCTTGACATTTAAAGAAAACAATAAGAATGTTCATTTCAAAATCTCGTTAGCAGCGTCAAAAGGAAATTGCATTGTTTCATCTACCATGATTCTTTCATGGGGGGTTCCTTTGATTGCATTGTTTGTGTTATCAGATTTGGCATCATCATAGTCTTGTTTATCAAAGTTATCAACATCCTCAATCTCCACAAACCTCTGTTCTAGTTCCTGAGGTTCGACAACAAGGGAAGTATTTTGAGAAACCTCAAAATGTGTTGCCTCAACATCAACATTTTCTACCTCAATATAACTGTGCATGTCACCTTTCTCACATTCTATGTTACCAGAAGGAGTTTTGCTAGTAGTAGTCTGTTTTTTCTCTGGTGAGGTTGATTGCATCCTTCTCTTTTTACCCAGCACAAGTTCATCAATGGTCTGTATTAAATGCAAACACCAAATTGGATATTACTGTATTTATAGAGTGATGGCAAGGCCCAATGTTAAACAATAATTATTACTCCAAAACCTGAATTTGCATACCCAAGAATTTGACATTACAGGGACAGATAATAATCTATCTCTGTAACCTGGTTTTTCAGGTGCAAAGTAGGGGTACGTGCCCTAATGACGAGTTTGCGTAAAAATAGACTTCACAGTACAAAATAAATACCACCACTCGCAACTGAATATTTGCTAAATATTTGTTTATTAATTACATATTTTAGAGACAACAAGACTGTGCTGTCTTCTACATGGAAAATAATGTTTTTACTAAGCTTAAATTTTTCCTCACCTCTTGACGTTTACGTTTAGCAGCTCTCGCCACACTGGTGGTACGTTCTTTTGGCTGTGGTTGTGGTTTATGTGAGAAAATGGTGGGAACTGCATCTTCCTTTAGTCTTTTTTTGCAGCCAACCCCCAATATATTATTCCGAATATCGACGGATTCATCGAAACAGCTTGGGTCGAAGTGGGAAGAACAAAGATACACATTCTTCGGCAGATTTTGCCGTGGTCGACCAATAGCAGTTATCCAGTTCTTCCTCACTTGTTTACGATCTGCACCGCAGGTAACCGGTGGAAAGTGATTGAATCATCTTGTTTCTTCTTCGATTGATGGTTACAACCAACCGCACAACCGTGAGGCATATCAACTCTGAAAAGCTTGACGATAATATCTTTCTAATTTGACAACAATTTCGACAAATTCATATACAAATTCATATAAGTTTTACATTAGTAGAAAATTCTTACTTTAGCCGCCATATTGAAATCGGACGACAACGCACTGACGTCATAATCTCCCAGCAAACTTTGCGAAAAAAAACATGGCGGCTAGCGGGAAATTTGAAGGCAAAAAACCCCGAAAACAAACGCCCAGAATTCAAACCAGTTAAAGAATTATCGACTTTGAACCACTAAACTAGTTTTACACGATCACCAACTTATGATTTGGAGTAAAACTGTTTTTCAGCCGAGGTTCCCTTTAAGTATGAAAAATGTTGCAAGTTCTACACCAACCTCTTTCTTGACTCCAACTGTCTCTTATATCTGATATTATAATAATCCAAACAAGAGATAAATCAACATTTTCCAATGATTTTTTTAAAGGTAATTTACAATCATTGTAAATCATTATGGGCACATCAGCTCTGTAAGCACTACCTCCATTGCTAACATTGGTATCATTTGATTTTAAACATACAAGGAAAGTCGACAAAGATGTCATTTCAGTTTGACAGCATCGGGCAAACTTTTTAAAAATCTGTCAAAATCTGAGTCCCTGATGATAGTTGAACCCATGACCTTCTGCACAACAGTCAGATGCCCTAACCACTGAGATACAGGGAGACTCGTGACGAGCTACAACCTAAGACAGAAGTGTTGGCACGATCAACAGAATTAACTTCCCACCCCCCCCTCCCCGTCTCAATGTTGGGTTGCAACTACATTACCGCCCAACGAGGTGCAACCTTGTTATGGGGGGGGCATCTTTAGTCATAGTCAGACACTAACTTTATAATAACAAAGTTTTAGCGTCAATAGGAGAGAAATTTCTATTTGCAACAGTGAGCGTTCCAACTACTTTTGTCTTCGGTTGTAGGTCATTCACTAAAGGTTCATAATGGTTCATAATTATGTGGCACGCATCATGCATACTGCTAAAGCATCATGTGTGGTAATAAAGAAATCACAAAATCATGTTTGGATGAGTACATGTACATTTAACTTATTATTTATTTAAATAACATTTAAAAGTTGTAAAATAACAAGTTTACTCACTGAGTTGAACATTAATGTCCCAAACAAGAAGAGAAACATCACTCCTAACTTTATCCAGTCCGGCTGCCAGCTGAGAAGAAATGTCAAGAGAAAGTTTATAAATGTGGCTAAATAATGTAAGTATGGCAAAGTTAATCTTGAGTCAATGCGACCAGTGGTTTCCTCTCCTGGTTGGTACACTGTACGTGACCTGTGGGTAGCCTCAGGGACTTTGCAGGATGTCTTGTGACTTGCATTTATTTACATTCTTGTCGCATTTTGAGCTGATCTTTGTGGATCAATAATGCTATTATTACTCAAGGCGAATATTTAACAATTATCCTGCGAAATCGCGCGGAATATCGCCTGATACTTAGCCGACGAGGCCATAGGCCGAGTCGAGTTGGCTAAAATCAGGCGATATTCCGCGAGATTGAGCAGGATAATTGTTTTATTATTCAACAAATTGATGACACAACTAAAAAAAATACTCTTCTTTTATTTCAAGAACTGACTTGAACATTTTACCACGCGCATACAAAATTACATATATCGCAGGATATCTGTGAGTACGGCCAACAGATATCGAGTGCATCATGACCATATTTGGACAGTGTTACAATTTGTTGAATAATAATAGTGGCTCCCATCCCTCTTGGTTTGTGGGTTTAGGTAAGTATCAGGTTAGGTAGGTGAGTATTTTCCACTGAATTCTTTTCAGTGTGATTGTGCCTGGTGGTGGCCACTGTAGGGGTGGTTCCCTCTTGTAGGGTTGCCATGGATACCTCCATGTTGTGCTTGAATTGCGTTAGGCCCCCGCCAACCTTTACAAGGTACCAGTTCCCAAGCTCATCTATTAGCTGACCTTTTGAGAAATAGTCCATAATCAAAGCAATTAACTGCTCTGACTGATGGCTAACACTCAAAATATCAACTTTTCAAATTATCTGCGATGGTTAAGTTACCTGAATCAACTTCAAGCTGATAATTACGGGGTAACTAAGAATAAATTGAAGGGCTGGGACATAACTGTCCTATATTGACTTTTCATGTCATTGTTATGTTTTGCTCAGATTTGGTTAACTTTTTGCATGTGGGTTTCAATTTACAGTCGAACTCCGATTAAGCGGCCACCCTCGGGGAAATGGCAAGTGGCTGCTTAATAGGGGTTGGCGGCTTAATAGGTGGCCGCTTAATCAGGGGTCGACTGTATTCGAAAAACATTGCCCGCATTTTGATTTCCTGGTGAAATACCATTAAAATAAATCTAGACTAAAATCTTCTAGACTTACCAAATTATTCTCAACTGGATTCCATGCAAGGCTGTTACATTGCCGTGAATGCCTAGGGACTTGAAATTGAAAATTTCACGTTGAAATCATTAATTTTATTAACATTAATGATCACAATAATTGTTTTAATTGTGGTATTTGTAAACAGTCAAGGAAATAATTTATTAAAACTACGATTAATAGATTCTTACCAAATTCTCTAGCAATTCCCAAGTTTGCCTGATTGTTTTCACTACCAATGCTGAAAAAATATATTAATAAAGAATTACAACAAATAATAACAACAGTGTGATTGTTGATACATGACTGTATAATAGACTGTTAATAAAAGAATCAAACATGATCTTGTAACCATGGAATGTTTCTCAGGATCTGCACAAGGGCACCCAAGAATGCTTACCGGTAGTTTAATTTAAATTCAAATGATTGATAGTTACTATAAGTTGATTGAAAAAAAATAATAATAATAAATTAAAATAAAATAATAATAATAAAATAAAATAAAATAAAATAAATAAATAAATAATAACAAAATAATAAATTAAAAATAAAAAAATAAAAAAATAAAAAATAAAAAAAATAAAAAAAATAAAAATAAAATAAAATTAATAAATAAATAAATTAAAAAAAAACAAAAAAACACAAAAAAAACAAACAAACAAAAACAAAAAAAAAGTTGATTGAAGGACACTCATTATACGTCCATTGTTTATCATTAGCAATTTTCTGTGGAACTATTAGGGGTAAAGTTTGCTTTTATTTTGCTGTCTGTTGTAAAGACTGATTCTAGGACTGACTGTAAAATATATTTTCCACAGTGATTTCCACAGTGGGCACATTTAAACTGTCAAAATCCCCAATAAATAGAACAAGACCTTGGCACGCAAAATTGCAATTTTCAGTGCTTTTCGTTAAAACAAAAACAAAAAACCTCATAGAACAATATATTTATTTTATCATCATCATCATACATTTGTACCAACTGGTCCTCAGTTCCTCCCATACCACTTCGCTCTTGTCACATCCCACCACCATGCAGTTTTCACTACTTTTATGTTATTCTTTGCCATTATACAACTAGTAATAATTATCATAGGGCAATATACATGTACTTGACGTTTTCTTACCATGTGACTAGAACTCTGCCATTTGCTTGCCCGACAGCTAACAAGTGCTCTGGTTCAGGTCTTGGGTACCATGCAACACACTGTATATTATTGTAACAAAAATGTATGAGCAGCTGAAGTTAGCCAAAATATAGAGGGTTAGAAAGCTAGAATAGGCAAGCATGTCCAATATACCTGAAATGAGTCAAATCGTCAGTAAACCCAGACGATCCAACTGAGCGGAAGTCAGGTCGCGTGAGAAAAAAAGATATCATGATCACCTTCCTTGTTCTTAAAGTGTGTGCATCTCGCAAATCTACTTCCAGATAACAAGAAAGACGAGTCATGTTCGAGTTGAATTGAGTTGATTCGTCCACATTTTCTACCCTCCCTGTCAGCCTTCTTGTTGTAATTTTTCTAAACATCTCGCAAATTGATTTCCAGAAAGTTGGGTCGACTACAAGAAAGATGGGTCGAGTCTATTCATGCTTGTTATATATATATTTTTAAGTGCCTCGCAAATTGATTTCTGGTAAGTTGAATCGTCAGCTACCTTAGATGAATCGACTCAGGTTTGGTGTATTGGACAACTCTCAGAATAGGTGGGTATTTGAGTGGTAAAGGTTATCAACCTTACAGGGCTGCAAATAATTTTTTTTTCTTGAAAGGACCTGTGTCCGACTAAGTCACCATTTTGGTCGGACAAAACAAAAATGAGGTCGGACATCATATTACAGTACTGCTTGATAAGCGAACATGCTAATTTAACACGTTGTCATTGTCATCGCAGAGTAAACTACATGTAGTTTGCGTTTAGAATAAAACTTGTTAACGTTTGCGTTGGAAGGCAAAAAAAATTGGCCGGACATTAGTGTCCGACCAAGTTGGTATTTCATCGGACATTGGCAAATTTTGGTCGGCCATTGCCCGATGATCGACTGTTATTTGCAGCCCTGACCTTACAAACATTGAACAAGTTACCTTCAGAAATTGTATATCAGTCATGGCAGACAAAAGTGACGCATAAGTGTCATCGGAAAGTTGAATCACTGAAACAATAGCAAGAAAATATATTAGATTAGCCTTAGTCCTGAATAGAGAGGGTGCAAGTAAGCAGTTGAATTCAAGACTGCCAAGAACAACACCAGCCTGCCAGTGCTTGGAGTGGAGATCACCAAATTTTAAACCCAACTCTCTACAGTTGGCCAAGCAAAGTCACAAGTGGGGGGCAAGTTTCTAACTTGTGTTGCCTTACGACTTTGTTTGGCCAGGACTTATGAACACTTGCATTGACTTGCGAGAACTTGCCTTCACTTATATCAAGATCAAATTTGCACCTAAGTTGAAACAAGTTTTGTGTCCTTTGGCCACGCGATGCAAGTCAATATACAGTATGTCATGTTTGATGAATCAAGGAATAATAGCATAAACCAGTACCTTGGCTTCTTACACCAGCAACCTTTGGAGGAGTTTCCTGTAAAATAAAACACAAAGCATGATATAGTTAATTGAGTGAAATCAAACACAACTCTTTAATTTAGAGCGTAATGGGTTTATTCACCCAACCTAGGAGATAGGGGCCTGGGTACTAGTTTACTGTTCCATGTTGTACTCGTTTAGTCTGTGATGAGATTAAATATGCTGAATGTATTTTTTGGGGTAGAAAGATTTTGGCAGGGTTTAGGGTTATAAAAAATGTATTCTCCCCAATTTGAAAGAATGACATCTGTCACAAACTTTAGGTAGACTGCAGTCCCTGGTACAATATTTATATTCCGGAGATTATGATGAATGAATAAAGCTGGATACATGAACTATCTCGCACTCTCTTGATGTTTTTTTTTTACTTTGGATGTTTTATGCGGAGAAAAAAGGGACTTTTTGGGGGGTTATGTTCCGGGTTGTTGGACTTTTTTGGGTGGGGGGGGAGGGGGGTACTCGGGTAGATTCAGTGAAGGAGAGATGTGAAGTTATCCTTTGGGTTTGAAATTAGCAATTTGGGGACATTTTTGGGGTTAGAAATTTTCTGGTGAATTTTTTTTGGAGAAATATTTTAGCAGGGACTTTTAAGCTAAAACATGTATCACTCCCCAATTTGAAAGAATGACAGCAGTCTGCCTAAAGTTTGTGACAGATCAGCTGCATGATGAATGAATAAAGGATGTGGCCCATGAACTATCTCACACTCTCTTGATGATTTTTTTATGGGAAGAAAAAAGGGACTTTTTTTGGCCCCGTTGGACTATTTTGGGGTGTACATAGTGTTATCCTAATGGGACCTTTTGGGGTCTAATTTGGCCTCATTCACACCTCCCCGTCACTAAAATACTTGAGTAACCCTCTGGGGCCCATATACAGGAGTGGGGTGAGGGCCTTATAACCAGGATTTATAAATAAACATTTTTTTAATTGCATATATTTTACTTAGGATAATTTTATTTGACGTTAATACCTAATTTTATAGGATGATCAAGATTCTCATGAGATTTGCTATGATATAGTAAGGAGAAGTTAGAGACTTATCACCACGCGATCAAAGTTATCTATAAGATCCACTACCTCCCCCCCACCCCCCCCCCCCCCCCCCCCCACCCCCCAGCTAGTTCCGTCCAGACACATATCTTGGCTGCCTAATTAACAGTTGACAAAGTTAAACGTAAGGAAGGAAGTGAATAACATCATGAATTCTGTATTTAAAAGCTTCATTTCCTATCTTACCTGTGACCTGGTGACTTTGTACAGACATATTTCGTTGCCAAAAGTGATGAACTTGTCGTGTTGGTTTGGAGACCACAACACTTGCCACTTTCCCGTGCTCATCTTGGGCAGTTCGTCAAAAATATGAAGCTGGCTGTGTTATCTGGGAACAAATAAAGCTATCCATCTCTTACTTGAAGGAAAACAACTATTTTATGCCATTGAAAACCGCTAAAATGTACCGCAACCCGGCATAGACGGAGGAAGTGTCAAGAGGGTCTGTAAGGAAAGTGAAAGAGCAGTGAATGAACCTGTCCAGCGGTTTCTCTATGACACGTGATCTATTCGGATGTTTTCATTGGTTGAAAAGAAAAATTGAAATATCACCGGGAAACTTTCCTTCCTTCGCAAGAATTATTTTAGTATTCTATTTCTAAATCAAAATGGGATCTACTACTAAGGAAGAACTGGACAATCTGGGCCTTAACTTGAAGAAGGTACAAGAAAAATTTCTCAACGAATGGACAGGGGAATCTTTTCGAAAAGCGCGCCTGGAGGATAAAGAGAACCAAGAAAACATGTTGACTGAAGGAACTGGTAAACTTGTTTGTTTATAACCAAGATTGGTCCCTAATTTTGTCGATTTTATCAATTATCCAGACTTATTATCTCCTTTATTTTTCACTTAAAGAAAAGATGAAGCATCTGGAAGAGACAATTAATCAATATCACCTTCAGAGCGAAAAGAATTTAGAAGGTAAGCTTATTATAATTATAAATACGATTACTCAGATTAGATAAACTTTTTGCTCGATAAAGATGCGCCTTTCTTCAATCTGATCAAAGTTTTGCTTTCACTTTGTAGTTCTACGACAGAGGGCTGAAGAAGTTGCAAATCTCGAAAGAGAGCTTCGAGAGTTACAGATAACCGCGGAACGCTTGGTGGAAAAAAGAAATCAAAACCAAAAACATTTTGAAGAAACTGAATGTCGACTGCGAAAACAACATGAAGGTAAGCTTTATACTGTCTGGTCGTGTGATAGGAGGGGTGGGGATTGGGAAATAAAAGATGGGTCCCCCCCAAAAAAAAGACCCTCCATATCAAACAAAGGATATCAATATTTGTAAAGTACCCCCCAGAAGACCCCAGAATACAATTCTTAGAATACAACCCACCACCCCCCCCCCCCCCCCCCCCAAAAAAAAAGTATCCTATGCAGATATTATTTTGGAGATTGGGTGAGGTGCCAAATTTGACCAAAATCTATTGAAATCCAAGCTTTATTTCATACCTCCCAAATCCTTCACACCCCATTTTATCCTCCAGCCCCCCCCCCAATGGCCATGCAATCACAACAACAAAATGTAAAGCAAAAACCCCTGAACCAATGAGAACTCAAAGCAAATACACGTAACACGTGCAAGTTGTGATTAGTTTTGCATCTGATTGGTTGCGAAGGTAGCGCAAGTTTTTTAAACCAATCACTGCACTGGACCATAGTAAAACAAAACCAAATCAATTCCGGATTACTTTCGACACTCAATTGAAAACCGCTCTATTGATAATGATATAACTTATCTTTGTCAGAAATTTCTGCTAAGGAACAAAGTACCTCGTACAAGATCAAACAGTTTACCAAAGGGACAGAGTACTTCAAAGAAAGGCTGGGCTTATCCTTTAAAAAGGTGGATGGTAGGTGCTGTTTAAATCATTTAATGGAAGATAGGAATTGTTATTTGTAGTAGCAGCCTACTGCCTGGTAATAATGTTAGCCTGCGAGCTGGCGTTCTACTTGGGAAAAAGAGAATAGGGGATCCTGAGCTGAGGGGGAAGGCATTCTCATTTCCCAAACAGACTGTTCACAGCCTCTCTATTTTCTCAATGCTTTCTGAAAGTGAGTGCGGAGTACGCGCGGGTGGGGATGGGTGCCCTGCCTCCACCCTCTTGCTTGCTCAGTTCACTTGTGGCGATCTGAGAAAATAGAGAGGCTGTGAACAGTCTATATGGGGGTGCATCCGCACACACACCCCCACCCCCCACGGGCTGTGGAGGTCCACCTATTGTGGACCGACGGTTCAAAAGAAAGTGAAATAGTAGTGCTTGTGCTCTAATTCAATAACTGGCTTATTGTAATATTATAATTGTAATATTTATTGTTACTTATTGTCTTCTCAATTAAGTTCATGTGAGGTACGGCGTCTGAATAAAAAAATCAATTAAAAAAAAAAAAAAAAAAAATAAAATAACTGCCTTAGTCTGAAAATGAAGTCTGAATCAACCGGTTCATCCAATAAACCAAAACTTGTAATTGCAGCTTTGAACGTGTTTACATATTGTCTTCATCGACAAAGACAACATCAAGCGAGTCATTCATCCAAATATTCACTCCTTTGGTTTGAAAATCTCTTTAATTGAAGGTCCGCAATATGTATTTTAGTACTCCTTCATCATAAAGTTTCTGTTTGTCAAAAATCCATTTTGAATTTAACTGAACAGTTCCAGAAATACTCATGTTTTTTACGTTCGGTTTCATATCAAACTGCCTTCAAAATGCATGAAATGCAGTCTCAGACAACCTAATCTTTCAAAATTTCCTGGGAGGGGGGGGGGGGATGCCAGACCCCCTAGAGGCTTGTGCCTATGGCGCTCGTACGATCGCACCTTTGGTACTCTAACACACACACCTGACCCCCCCCCCCCCCCCCCATTCTAAATCCTGTCTACGGGCCTGTAGAGTACTAATAAAAGTTATCACATCACACAAATTAATTTTGCGAAATTATGAAATTTGATCAGCGCATGCCAAAAAATGTCCACTTGCCAAAAATTAGCTCTCCATTGCAATTTGCGGATGAGATATGGGCACTTCAGGTTTTAATTTCTCCATATAAACCCTTCTAATTTTGCGTCTGCGTTCCTTCAGTTTAGAACAGGTGCAAAATTAGAGAGGTTTGTATGGGACGGTACCAGACTTTGAACCTCTATATCTTCTGTTCTATTCATGTTAACAAGTTGAAATTTTGTGGCTGATAATACAGCAGCAATGGGATTTTGAGGCTGGATAAAAATAATTTGTGATGTCACACTTACCACTCTCTGGTAGCTCCATAAGAGAACCTGGTCACAAGCTAAGTACTTGGCACAATATGCTTTCAATAAGATTACAAGGACAAATTTTATTTGTAAATATAGTTTAATTTGTTATGCATTTCAATGTTGTCCAATTCCGGCCATCCTGATCCAGTTGAGCCACGTTGACAAGAACACTAAAGGGATAGACCTGATTGGTATTACCACTGTTACAAAAATGGTTCCTAGTGGATCAAGTAAACTGTGTAAAATTGGATTAAACTTCCCACGCAGGCATTCCTTTGGCTCATTATGCAATCAAGTCAAGATAATATCTGTGTTAGTGTGTGAATTTAGGGTTTAGTGAACTAAAACCTGCAACAAGGCCCTATTTTTGCACCCTTGTTAACTCCTTAAATACGCAAGTCACAATCAGTACAGAGTAAGAGTGCAGAATGAATGTGTCACATAACTAAAAATCTTTTTCCATTTCTCAGAGGAGCATTTGCAGTTTGTCTTCAAGTACATTGACCCAAAGGATGAAGAGAAACCATTTGTTTTCACTGTGGCCATCACTAATCAAGACAAGTACTATGGTAATGCTAAGTAACTATCATAAATTATTCAGCCAGCCTTGATTTCAACATACAAATTCTCCATACATTTGTCACATTTTTCTTCCAGTGTCAGTTGGGAGAATCTGCATAAATATCAACAAAATATTTGTTTCCCTTTCGTGGTGAACTCTTTATCTGTTGACAATATGTGGAGGGGGGGATAAAATTATAAAAGTGAGCAGAAAAAAAATGGCAAATCCAAATGGGAAATGGCTGTGATAATATTTTCAGCCTCATTTTTCAAACTATCACATTACATTATGTATGAGGCACGTTTGTTTCATGACAAGTTCAGACTATAAAGACTGGGTAGAGGCATAATTTTGTGCAGCTTCTCTTACTGGTAAGAGAAGCCAAGCGTGAAATGATGTCTCTTTTCTCAGGCTAGTCTGGTAATAGCCCTTGTGCATGTTTACATCAGACTAGCCAATTCACCACCAAGCGTCGCTTTAATTTTGAAGTTCAAACTTGTAAATTCCAAAGCATCAAAGATGAAAAGAATACCATGTGTAATTACCGCATGCACGTGCAAGAGGTTTGAGAACAATTTTGTTTTTAACATAGCCTGCGTGGCAGATGTAGAGAGGGGAGGGATGAGGGGAATTTGAGTGCATTCCCATCCCCGCCGATCGCGCTCTCCTCACGCCTCATGCTCGAACTCCCTCATCCCTCCCTTTTCTATGCCTGCCATACAGCCTAGTGTAAGTGGGGCTTGGTGGTGAATTTTTGAGCAGCTATTGCTCCAAAATTAATTTATTTTCATAATTTCCTGTTCACAGTCAAGGATTGTATGCCAGAGGTTGATGGCCTGGCTGAGATGGTGGACAAGCTCAACAGTACAAATAACTTTCCATGTTTGTTATTGCCATGAGGAGAAAGTTTAAAGACCTTGTAACAACATCAAACTAGATTGATGTGACTTGCGAACTTGTAAATACCCATAACCGTGCAATGTAAGAGTGTGGCAGGTTCAAAATGCAGGTCACAGGTCACCCTAAGTCTTACCCTAACCACATTAGGGTTTTTAAGGTAACCAGCCTTAGAGTTAGGGTAAGCCTTAGGGTGATCTGCGTTTTGTACCTGCTGGTAAGAGTGTAAATAGAATATGTTCTAGAAAACAACAGTATGTCTTGTAATCAAGTCATTTTCAAAACTAGTCAGTGTTGCTCAAAGCGTGTTTATGTGCATCACATACCATAGATTTTATTTGTACTTCAGTCTAGACCCTAGGCATCCTCTTCCTCTCTTGAGCGAGTGCAAAGTACATGTAAGGGCCTGGGAACAGGTTGCGTGCTGTCAGTGACGTTATTAAATTTTGCGCCAAATTGAGCGAGGAAGGGAACGCCCGAGTACTACTCTAGGGCTGTCTGTACAGTTGAACCTCCCGTATAAGGAGGTTAAAAATGCAGTGTTTGTATGAAGCTGGGTACATGACTAAGTGTCCGCTTACGGGAGGTGTCCATTAGGGGAGGGTACGACTGTACTTAACTTTCTTAAGTTACATTGACTTGCAAGGGGTCTTAGGATGTTGAACTGGAGGTTTTGAAGGGATCTTATTAGAACACAAGAAAGTACAAAGCAAAGTCCAAGTTAAAACATGTAAAGTACTACATAGTGAGTTAAAATAAAAACACTGATTTAAGAAATGCTCTTGGATTGTTAAAGGGTTAGGTGAGTTGGAGCTGAGCAAAGCATACACTATAAGGTCACATGATCCAGTTTCTGTTTTCCTGCCATTGCAAACAACAACTGTCCCACCCCACCCCTTTGCCAGTCTGCAGTTATTATAAAGATGTTCTTGTGTGACACAGAAATGGAATTTAGTGTGTGAGAAACCTGGATTTTAAAGGCCATGTTACACAAGGCAATTTTCCTTGCAACTTGCAACGTAATGATGACGACTGAAAAACATTGCAAGTTGCAGAAGGGGTGTCACACGTTCACAATTTTTTTCGCAACTTGCAATGTGCCTTTCTCCAGCCGCCATCTTGAAATCTGCCCAAGCGAAGGACGCGTTCTGATTGGCTCATTTTAACAAATTGCGTTGCAAGTTGTGATTGACATGTCACACGCAGCAACTTGTCTCGCAATGTTGCAAAAAGTAGTGGATAGTTCTACTTTTCTTGCAACTCGCAACATTTTTGTTGCGTTGCAGTTGAAAAAATGGGGTGTTACACGAAGCAACTTTTCATGCAACTTGTTCCGCAACAAGTTGCAGGAAAATTGCCTCGTGTAACATGGCCTTAACTGGGAAGGTTCAATTGTGGGACCTGAAATGGTAACTGGTTTCAAAGAAATGGTAAAACGTCATCATCACCACTACTATTTCCTTGTTGTTCTAAAGGAAACTAACTTCTAAAAATTTTATTTCCTCAATGTTCCAAATCGAGTTATTTTATTGAGCTTCAGTATTAACACAGTGGTTATAAGATAATATAGATCTTGCAATGTTGTCATGTGGCATCAAAATTGCATGTAATGGTTTGTTGAAACAAGTACAAACTTACACATCAACTGCAGTGACAGCAGTGATGAAAGATTGCTCCATTGACACCAAAACTCTTTCTTTTCTTTTTTTGGAATGGAAGCTTCGACTTTTTTCAGCTTTTGTATGGATATCTTACAACCCTAATAGTTTGTAAATATATGTTACTTGGCAAAAGAATATACAGTCAAGTTTTTGTTCCAGCTGTTCACCTCTACTTGATGAATAGATAATAATTTAACAATTATTGTTAAATATATGATAAAATTTGTACTTTTTCAAAACTGATACTCAATTTTTACATCTCTTTACTTTATCTTTTGGCTGATTTAAT
The DNA here is from genome assembly GCA_029204205.1 of Desmophyllum pertusum. Taxonomy (NCBI): domain Eukaryota; kingdom Metazoa; phylum Cnidaria; class Anthozoa; order Scleractinia; family Caryophylliidae; genus Desmophyllum; species Desmophyllum pertusum. Next base: position 95,154 of record MU825875.1, read on the forward strand.
ATACTTTTATTTTTAAACAGTGCATTCTTTGTGTATTAATTTGGTGAAAACTATGTATAAAATCACACAATCTGACTTTGAATAATTTTGGACTATTAAATTAGTCCTCTTATGCTTTTCTCAGGGGCCAGTGCAATACAAGAACTTGTTTTCACGAAGGTACCATAAAGTTCTGAAAGTAACAACCCTCGTTACTTTTGGAATTAGCAGCCTTTGGGGCTCGGTACTTTCGGGGTGTCGTTACTTTCGGGGGTTCGTTACTCCTGCTTTGGCCAGATACACGGCAAGTTATCTTGATATCATTTGCCAGCAATAGCTTGTACAGAACCTCCTTCCTGTTAATCGATGAAAATTATATGGGTTTCGTTTTTACACCGTGCAACATGAACTGATGAAGCACGAAAGGCATTAAGGCATAAGCGATAGCTAACCGCTTGTTGTAAAGTTCCTGCCTCGTCCCCAGGCATTGTTTGAGCGCGGTATGCATGGGGTCGTGGGACTGTTTGCCTCCTAACCATCAAGCCCCGCACTCCCTGTTTTCCCGCTCGCTTTCCCGCTCGCAATGGCGCCTGGGGACGCATTCTCGTCCCCAGAGATCCTTTTGTTTGAACATGCGCAGAGTACTCGTTCTATATTCTCAGCCAATCAGATTTGTCAGATTTGACGGTTAGTCCGCGATTCGCGGACTTCCGGTTTTGGAACCGGCCAGAGGTCTCGATTCTTGGTGCTGACCAAAAGGATCGTGGGCCTCTGGGGATGAGAATGCTGGGGACGAGGCAGGTAAAGTGGTTTATCGTGATCAAGTTATGACACGTGCACAAAGATATTACTTGTACATTTGACTATTGATTGGAAAAAAAAATCTTTATGTATAATTAAAAAACCCTTGGTATTGCTGCTTTCGGGGGCTTGCTACTTTCGGAACTTTGGCGGTAGTAAGGAAACAACATCAAGAATTCATTTATTTTTAATTTTCCAACAATTATGATAAAATTTCCGCCTAGTTGCTCAATAATATTTATTGCCTATTTACGCTTGTTTTGGACTCGTCTCTTCAATTTTTAACCCTGTGAATGTTTGCAACCAGGGGGGGCTAGCAGCGAGGCCTGGGACCTAGTATATATGATTGCACATTTAAGAAATTTGGCCGAGCGAGACTAAGTACTGGTTTGTTTAAAATAAACATGGCGGACGATGGCTGACATGACATGCGTTTGTGTTCGTTCAGAAATATTTTGGCGATTCCACGTCCAAACATCTATGGGAACGATTCGGTCGCTGTTTAACGGAACTTTGGTCATTGTGGGACACCATGGATGAAAATTCCACAGCAAACTCCCGTAGAGGTACGTTTCTCGACTGATTGACAGATTTCTTTACTTGTGCGATCATGTATTGCGGAAAAGCGGCAAGATCAAAGGGCGCTGCCTGCCCCCCCTGTTTGCAACTAACATCACAAGTAGAGGCCGGGACCAGGGAATTCATGAGTTCAAGTTTGAGCATTTTGGTTAGCCTAAATAGCAATCGGACCGGTAAGGCCCTGGTTACACGAGAGACCGGTCTGAAGTTGGACCGCGGAACATGTAAACACGAGTAGAATGAGTCAGACCGGCTTCATGTAAACAGAAACAAGCATTTTGTATGGAGACCGATCTGAAGTCTGTACCGATCTAAGTCGTACCGGTCAGAGTTCGTACCGGTCTCATGTAACCAGGTACATTAAATTTTGTAGCTTGCAGTTAGCCTTTATATTGGGGTTTATAGGGATTTTAACTCGAACTTGAGTTTGAACTCGAACTCATGAATTATCTGAACTCGTAGGGGCCAAAGAACCATCCATAAATCCCACAAGGGAAAACACACAAATGTTCTATGAAATTATTGTTAAACCAACTGAAAAATTGGTTTCCTCTTTTCTAATGTTCCAGATTTTGAAAACAGGAACAAAAAGAATACAAAAAAGCATCATTTTTGTGCCTGCTTCAATCTTGATGCTTGTCACGGATCTTGTATTGGCGTCCTCCGAGGTCATCCAATTTCTTCAACATAGCTAGCTGGAAATATTCCTGTCTTATTATGGAGCTCTCCTTGCCACCAGCCGCCTTCCAATTTAGCTGTTAACAAAATAATGTCTCCAGGTAAAATATCAAGTTCATCGCTTTGGAGATGCCTTGTATTCATAAAGTGCACGGCATCGACATGTCCCCTGAAACATCATTGATTAGAAATTAAAATAAAATAATAGATGTTATTGAACTAGTGTGAGGTCCATATTGGAGAAATATTGGTTGAGTTATTTTTTTTGCAAGTTTATGGACCTCGCCGAAACATAAACTTGCAAAGAAAGAACAAGACCAATATTTCCCAATATGGACCGAACAAACTAGTTCAATAAAATTTTTATTATAATGGATTTTTTAAAACTTTGCTGATGAAATAATTCAACCATTCTCAGCTAACGCGTGCACGCCAAAGTTAAGCATACACTTGCAATTTCAGGCAAATTTGTGAAACGTTTAATCAAAATTGTCTGCAGGCCAGACATAAGGAAAATGTTTTCTACTTAATAGAAAACAGTTTTCTTTTGTTCAATGTTTTATAAAAGGAATTCAGTGAAATGAATTCATGAGCGGTCCATCTTAGCGGTTCGTACTACAAATTCGGACCGCTCAGGAAGCCAATCCGAATGCTCTTTTTCAACATGGACCAGTTTACCATAATTATAATAAACATTTTTATTACACGACTAAGACAGTTGAGAAGGCCAATAACTAAAATCATCCCATCAGAATGCTTTATATTTACCAGTCCAACATTTTTTAAGTATTGGACCGGGTAAAGTTTCTACAGCTCTTTTTCAACATAAAGTCGACGTGTAAACTTGCTCAGGACCGTACTGGGAGAACATTGGCCCTCTGTCTTTTCTGTATGTACCACGCTTGATTCGATCCATAGTTGTCAAGACCTAGGGCCAATATCCTCCCAATACAGCCCTTGCACTTGGTTAAGATATATGTGTTTGCTCTATAATAACTGATCTTAAAGGGGCACTGTCACGGATTCGCATGCGCGAAAACTGCTCACTTCCTGTCGACCATAAATTATTTGGCCGCCATTCCATAATGACGGTTAGTGAAAATATTTGCATGTATTTTGTTTCTAATCACGATTATGTAAAACAGATAAAGTCATAATATTACTGTAACAGCGTGCGCTGTTCGCATACGTATTTCCGAAACATGATTTGCATACAAAATATTTTTTGCAACGGCCGTAACGCAACGCACTTTTTGACAGCCAAGCTTAGATTTATCCATTCGTACCGAAGTTTTCAACGGATAAACCGTTGCCGTTGGAACGGCTCAATATTTTTTTCTCAACGGATTACCTGGCTTAGCTTCGAACGGGTGAAGATTTTTTTCTGAACGGGTAGCAGCAGCCGTTGGAACGGCTGAAGAATTTTTTCGAACGGGTAGCGGCAGCCATTCGAACATTTTTTTCGAACGGGTAGTAGCAGCCGTTCGGCTTGCTAACTGTTCGGGTAGTGAACGGCTTTTAGCCTTTCGAACGGAAAGCCGTGTTGTACATTTTCGCGTGAGAGGTCACAGCTGAGGTCACATCTGTTTTCGATCAACTCGTCTCCTCAACAACAAATGTGTCGCGAAGACAGTATCTTATCACTGTATCCTTCGTAACCTGCAACGAATTTCGCTTCAAGCCATGTTTTGAAACTGTTTTCTTCAAGATAAATGCGTTTATGGGGTTTTGTCCACTCTCTCTTGGCTCTTGTCGGGACTCGGGGTATTGAATATTCTTTTTCGCCCAGAATTACTACGCTTTCCACCGTGCCGCCGCCGCCACTAGTCGACGCCATTTTGGATTTGGCAACTCAAACTTGAAAAAGTTAGCCTAACCTTTTCAAGTTCGACTCGCGAGACTGGCGCATGCGTCCTTGTGACAGTGCCCCTTTAAGGTCATTCCATCGAAATAGAACTTACAATAGATTTTCATTCAAACTTTGCCTATTGGTTGTTTATCTTAAAGTGCTACTACGATCAAATTTTTGATATTCATTTTTTTACATTTTCGTGTACAATATGACTTTCTTATATATCTTGCCGAATTTCAATCCATTACGAACATTAGAAGTCATTTTTTTTGGACTTTTATTTCCGAGAATTTTATGGCCGCCATTACTTGACCTTGTTCCAAGGCTTGGTTGCGAATTAGAGAAAAATGACGTCAGATACTCAAAAATACCTCACGGCCGGGTTGAAATTATAATAACAATAAGTATAGAAAATTGCATGAAGAGCAACAAAAACTTTGGACTTTTTTCTTCGTGCAATTTTCTATACTTATTGTTATTATAATTTCAACCCGTGAGGTATTTTTTGAGTATCTGACGTCATTTTCTTAATTCACAACCAAGCCTTGGAACAAGGTCAAGTAATGGCGGCCGTAAATTCGCGGAAATAAAAGTCCAAAAAAAATGACTTCTAATGTTCGTAATGAATTGAAATTTAGCAAGATATATAAGAAAGTCATATTGTACACGAAAATGTAAAAAAATGAATATCAACAATTTGATCGTAGTAGCACTTTAAGGGAACTTAAATTTTGAAATAAAAAGGGGGGTCCCGGTATTCGTTTAGGAACAGGAGGACCTTGTATTATACCCCTTAATTCCTTACAATATCAGCTTCCAGAAACGTTTTTATTAGCTAAGTTCACGTTTCCGGTGATTATTTATTCTTCTGCAATAGAAATTAGTCTATATTTATTTTATAGAAAGAAGGTGATTGCTAGACTCAAAATAAGAGAAAAAATTGATAGGTCACCGTACTCGTTTACGAGAAAACAACGATTCATCTCTCTGGCGAGCTTAGCCGTAAAGGAAAAGCCGCCATTTTCTTAATGTGCGCGCGCTAATTACATGTGAAATCATGTGCAGTAAGGATGCGCAATGCAATACTAAGGAATAACCTTAACTTCATAGTACAGTCGAACCTCCTGTAAGTGGACATCCTTGGGACCAGAAAATGTGTCCACTTAGGAGAGGTGTCCACTAATCATAGGTTAAAATGCAGTATGTGGCTTAACCTGCGATCAGGCCCTCCTCGAAGAGAGGAGGGCCTGATACAATTACTTGCCGGATCTCATGTACAACATTCAGATTCTGAATGTTTTCCTGATTGGTCGAAAAACAATACTTCCGTCAATCATGCGTACCTAATATGGCTTTTGTCAATCCGGCGTGCACGCTCGATTAAAGTACAAGAAAGGACTTCTACTTTCCCACTCCGCTACCGCCTTTTGCGAAGGGAAGGACTCTTCTGAATCATTACTAAGCCAATATAAAGATCTTACATTTAAAACGGCTGAAGCTTTCCGCTTAAAAAATGGTTATTTGATTCAAATTTCTAAACGGAATCATGGAATCATTCGACCATAACGACTGACTAGACATGTCTAGGACGTTATTATGCAAATTTGTGTCGTGTAACGCAATCGTAGTCAGTGCTGTTTTCGGAATGAAATTGATGGCAAAAACACAGTCGAAGGCTCTATTCTACTTCAAAATCCTCCTCATAATACAACATATCTTGCCCGTTAGAAATGCACTTGAAGCAAAGAAGGTCAGAAGACCGAATTCAAGAGAACGGCAAGTGAAGTGTACAAATGTCACGAACTGTAACGTAGATTTTGAAAATTGACAGCTTGACAGATCATTGACAAGTGGGTGGAAAGCGAATCGGCAAATAATTGTATCAGGCGTTCCTTTTCCTCTCTCTCTCTCCTCTCTCTCGTTCTCCGCAAAAAGAAAGAAAAGGAAAAGAACGCCTGATCGCAGGTTTATATGTGGCTGGGACCATGACTTGAGCCTGGTTCACACGTACGACGCAAGCATAAGCGCAAATAACATATGCAGGTGCAGTAACATGTTGATCATTAGTGCCTTTTGTTGGAACAAAACAGAACAAAAGGCACTAGTGATCAGCTCGTTACTGCACCTGCGTATGTTGCTTGCGCTTATGCTTGCGTTGTACGTGTGAACCATTAGCGGAGGTTTGACTACACTTTAATTAATGTTCGGTGTAACGTAATAAATTATTATGGAAAAGTCATGTAAAATGTTTCCGGCATATTTAGGTTGTGTTCTATAGTGATCAACGTTTTTCCACCAGCATCAAACTAGGTTGAAACGGTTGCAACCGTTTCAACCGAAAACAAACCGAAAATAGAACACAACCTTAATATGCAATATGCAGGGGAAAATGGGGTAAACTGGGCTTAATTTTCCTCCAATTTCGCCTACAGGTGTTTTTGAGCCTTCCACACAATCTGGGAGCATGCCGCATGGAATAAGAAAATCACTTCAATGAGAGAAAACATACACACTGCACATGCATTTTCGAAACAATTGCTCTAGAAAGATATCACTAGTGATGTTTCAGTTTTACCAAGATAAGTATAGGGCGTATACAAGTTACTGTGCATTTAGGTACTTTCAACCATGGTCACATGTCACTCACCAGGTGACTCCGGGAAATCATCAAATTCATCGTCACCTGATAAATTTGAAAGAAAATAAAAAACAAGTAAATGTACAATAACTATGTGTTGATAATGTTTGGAATTATTATTAATTTTATGACATCATTATGTCAGTGGTTTTATCCATTGCCTTGGCAATGAATGAAGAAATTTATTTTTAGTGTAGACCTAGGTACTTTTAATGTGGAGACTTGACTACATGCCACAGTCAAACCTGTATCGAGCGGCACAGATCTCTTACCCAAATTAATACAAAGAGACTCGCATAAGAAACTTCATGATAAACTCAGAGAAGACTATAATAATATTATCGGATGATGTACCTTATTCTTACTAATTTTCGCGCATACTTAATTTCGCGAAATCAACAGAGCCGTATTTCGCGAGGCTTTATTTTCGCGATTTCAGAGTAAAAAGGGCTCAAGGGCTTTAAAATTTTATTTTCGCGTTTCTTGCTACATCGCGAAAATCGCGAAAATTAATACTCGCGAAAATTAGTGAGAATAAGGTAGCAGGTTCTTACTTTTATTATCCCTCTCATCCTGCATACCAGACTCTACTACTTGATCAAGTGGAATTTTAAGATAACTTTGCAGCATGCCCTGTAGACAATTAAAAATATTTAACAACATTTTATAACATAACTCTGATTCTTGCATGTGTGTATAAAGTACAAGGCTGCTATTCTTTATCAGAGTACAAAGTCAGAATAGATTATGATGTGAGGTTTAGTTGCTGGGTGCCAGCAATATGGGAAATGTATTAAAGTAGTTGGAATTGTGGTCCTTTGCATTTCTGACCTACTAGTATCAATTTTATAAAAGGCATAACATATTGTATGTCTTTAGATAATAAAAAAAACCTAATAGAATGTCAAGGACAAAAATGAATGAACAATCCCACTAATGTATTGCAGTTTTGGTAAGACTGGAAATACTGAATAGTTCCGGCATGCTAGTCCAATTTACAGGTTTCCCCTGGCCAGCATGTTGTCAGGTTGCCGCACCAAGTAGTCAGCACATTTATACACCAGGGCCCAGTTGTTGGGAAGGAGGTGAAAGGTTAGTTAAGGTAGTACAACTGGCGAAAATGCTCCGAAAAAGGACCCTTTTTGAGAACTGTTTCAAATCCATTTAAAATTCCATAGAAGAAGTTGTTAAGTCATTTTTATCAGAGAAACAGAATCTGCAATCAGAAATGTGTGTAATTCGTTTACCTCACAAGCGGTGTAAAAAATCATTTTTTTCCAATTTTTAGGTTTATGTTTTAATTAGTAGTCATAATTTTTGTTTACAAACAGTCATGAAGAAAATACATGACATAATTGAATTAACCGCAGTGAAACAGCAAATTCTGTGTTAATTTTTAACAGGCATTAAAATCAAGCACATGACTCCCTTAATTTTATTCAAATTGAATGATCTTTTGTGGCTAAATGCAGGAAGATTACTTAACATGTTGAACAAAAACTGTGCCAAATTTCATCAGTGCTCATTGACTTTTTCCTAGTGGCAATTTGTTAAATTTCATCAAATGTAAGCCAAAAAGATGCCGCTGTTGCAAATCCAAGATGGCGTCTTAAAATGGCGCCCCTGACAACGAAATTCAACCTTTGCTTTCTCAAAAACCCGCAAACAGTGGAATTGATCATAATGTTTTTATCTACCAGCTGGCTGTAAATGAAGGCAACTTTATTTTTTACGACTCAGCCAATTGTACTACCTTAATGAAGAGTGTCTGAACTCTGTTAGCAAATGATTGTAGTATCTAAAACCATCATATAACAACCAAGCCCAGATATCAATTCATTCCACAGGAACTCACAATAAGTAAGCATAAAATAAACAGCCGCTTGTCTGATCTATAAGCTAACCTGTCTGTCCTTGCTAGTTGATATGTAAGTCATTAACCAAATATCTGGTTTGTTGTTACCATTCAACTCTGCCAGAGCAGCTTGCACTTTACTGACACTTGCTGTTAAACTATTGATTATAGCATTTGCCTGCAAAGTTAAACAAATTTATTGCATTAAAAATGTTTGACCCTTTCACTCCCACAGTCAAACCTTTTGAGTCTGTAGATGAAACCCTAGTGTGTGACCATTCAAATGAAAGCTATCGAGCAGTACTTTCCTGTGGTACTGCTTATTATGCTGTACAAGGTGGTTCTAAACTTTTAAGTCTGTGGATGAAACCCTAGTGTGTGACCATTCAAATGAAAGCTATTGAGCAGTACTTTCAAGTGGTGCTGTTCAAATGTTTTTGTCAATTTTGCAAAATGAAATTCAAGATTTTCCCCTCAGTTTTGAATTTAGCACGCTTGGATTTCAGAAGAACAGAAGGACAGAAGAAGTAATTTCACCAGCAAAAACTGTGGAATCCACAGCGTACAAGACCTATGGGAAGGCCAAGCTAGAGGGACGTGAAAAAAATGTTAAAGGTGAATGAAACGCAGAGGCTATAACTGGGGGGTGCTGTTGGGGCTGGCCCAAAATCAAGTCCCAGAGAGATAATTTGTTGATGGCCTATGCTCTGCAAAGAGCTATAAAGGCCTAAGTATAAAACTAATTCTAAAGCATGCAGACATGTTGGTTTGGAAATAGTGCCAATGGTCCTGCTTAGACAGGTGTCCACCTTGAAGGTGAAGTATAACTTCATGCCTGGCAGACCATCAGCACTGCCACTTAACTCTGGGGCTTGCTAAAAATATTTATATTTAGAGACTAGGAAGTATTGCTGCTTCTCTGAGAACTTTCCCTTTGAAAGGGATAGAATAAAATAGACCAGCACTTTCTCATGTTATCCCAACATTTGTTGCTAGTGATTTTAACACCTGGGTGGAGAGAGGCACTGTCAGAGTAAAGAGTAACAACTGTGAGAGTAACATCATTGTTCATTGTTTCTTGCCCAAGAACAATGCATGAGGTTACTGGCCAGGCTTGAACACAGGACCTCTGAATCTAGTCCAATGCACAAACTATTACATTACACCTATAGAGAGGTGTCTGCTTTACCAATCCTGTTGGTTGATCGGCAAGAACACTGATCCACTCCCTTTGATTATTAGCACATGTAAAATAAGTGAGGAAGGAGAATAATAATAAAATGTTTACATGCGTGAGTTGTGTGGCGACATCTTGTTGACCTTCTTCATTGCAGTAATCAGGAGTTGCAGAGTAAGCTTCAAAGAGGGAAGTGATACCTATAGTTAAATATATAGTTAAACCATCAGTAGGCAAGCTACCAAAATGCCCCCTAACATGACGAAAACAACATATTGCAATCTACTTCATACTTGCCACTCATGAGGAAAACCATTTTTATTAACCATATAAAATAAGACTGTTAAAAGTATGCTTTAAATTTGCTTAATTTCTTAAACACGGAGCGATCCTATAAAGCGAGGCTGAGGTGTTTCAGCCTGTCAATCATAGTCCACAATGAAAGTGCCTCATTGGTTAGCATCGCTGAAAAAAAGCCAGTAGAATGAGCTTCTAAATAAAATCACTTCGAAAATAGTTTACACACAACTCGACAAGCAGGGACAAGTAATAAGAAATTTATAGATGTTCTAAAACAGGTAGGGTGAAAGAAAACGAATAAACAAAGATTTCGCAGCTTTTAATAATTAAATTTCAACAAGTTGATTTCTGTACTATTTTGCCGGTCAGTGTATTTTGCTCGTTGTGATTTTGTTCTCGGCAAGTCAACGGATACAAGCATATTTACGGCAGTTCTGAGACATGTACACTGTACGTAGTGTTCAATGAATTTAATAATATGGAATCTCTACAGTTTTTGGCCGTTGTTTTGAATGGAGAAATTTGTAAAGATGGGAGAGGCAAAATGCTTGGTGCTAAGGTACGGGTCGCACTGCAGCCATTTTGACCATTTTGTTTATTCAGGTGTCAAATCTGTCAACACGTAACGTAAAAATCGTAAAATACAGTGCGACCCCCAGTTTCAATTTTTTTGCGAATTGCCAAATTTTTCGCCAATCTTCAAAGAAGCCGAAGTGTTTGCCCTGGAGGCGACCAAATTTTTTGAAAATCACACAATTTTGTTATTTTAGCCCGTTTTAGCCATTAAACTGTCATTCACGCAAGATGCTATGTTTTGATAATTAAGATTCGCTAGTTTAGCGCGTGCAATTACGGGACAAAATAATTTTTTACCTGGTTCATCTGACTCTTTTAATGATTATTTCGACCGGAAAACGAAGAACATGAACATCGATATTACGCCGCGAATGTCTATGACTACACTGGGTCATCCATGTCCAATACTCTCGAACTGATACGATCCGTGAATGTTATTGCACGACCTGTACGATCCGTACGACCCGTACAGGTCGTCAGACAATGCTTTACGGATCGTACAGATGGTAAAATTGCATATCATTAGTGAGACAGAGGGGGTAGAAACACGTTGTCCGATCGTACGATCCGTACGACCCGTACAGGTCGTCAGACAATGCTTTACGGATCGTACAGATGGTAAAATTGCATATCATTAGTGAGACAGAGGGGGTACAAACACGTTGTCCGATCGTACGATCCGTACGATCGGTACGGATCGTCAGACAATGCTTTACGGATCGTATATTCTTCGTTCTATAAGCGTGAGGCCACGAACACGCTACACACTGTATATTCTTCGTTCTATAAGCGTGAGGCTACAAACACGCAACACACTTAAGCGTGAGGCCACGAACACGCTACACACATTGTATATTCTTCGTTCTATAAGCGTGAGGCTACAAACACGCAACACACTTAAGCGCGAGGCCACGAACACGCTACACACATTGTATATTCTTCGTTCTATAAGCGTGAGGCCACAAACACGCAACGGCAATGTATATTCTTCGTTCTTATAAGCGTGAGGCCACAACACGCTACACACATTGTATATTCTTCGTTCTATAAGCGTGAGGCCACAAACACGCTACACACAATGTATATTCTTCGTTCTATAAGCGTGAGGCTACAAACACGCAACACACTTAAGCGTGAGGCCACGAACACGCTACACACATTGTATATTCTTCGAGGACCCTTAGGACCCACGGGCATTTTATACTCTCCCCAGTTTTCGTTCGCCATGACAACTAACGATATGCAGTTCACCATCTGTACGATCCGTAAACCATTGTTTCACCACCCGTACGGATGGTACGGATCGTACGATCGGACAACCTGTTTCGACCCCCTCTTTCAGCCAAGTCTCACTAACGATATGCAGTTCACCATCTGTACGATCGGTAAACCATTGTTTCACCACCCGTACGGATGGTACGGATCGTACGATCGGACAACCTGTTTTCGACCCCCTCTTTCAGCCAAGTCTCACTAACGATATGCAGTTCACCATCTGTACGATCGGTAAACCATTGTTTCACCACCCGTACGGATCGTACGGATCGTACGATCGGACAACCTGTTTCGACCCCCTCTTTCAGCTAAGTCTCACTAACGATATGCAGTTCACCATGTGTACGATCGGTAAACCATTGTTTCACCACCCGTACGGATCGTACGGATCGTACGATCGGACAACCTGTTTTCGATCTCCCTCTTTCAGCCAAGTCTCACTAACGATATGCAGTTCGCCATCTGTACGATCGGTAAACCATTGTTTCACCACCCGTACGGATCGTACGATCGGACAACCTGTTTCGACCCCCTCTTTTAGCTAAGTCCCACTAATGACATGCAGTTCGCCATCTGTACGATCCGTAAACCACTGTTTCACGGCCGTACGGATCGTACGGGTCGTAAGGGTACACTGATGCCATTTACCGATCGTATCAGGTCGTGTGTATTGGACAACACTCCACTGGGTCTGATCGAAACCAAATTTACCGGCGGCAATTTGGAGAACAATTCGTCTCAAGTTCAAAACAATCTCCTTCGATTGCAATTAAAGCCAGCAGCAAGAAAACGACGAAAACCAAGAAAGCGAAGTACGAAACCTGGTCCCAAGCCGTTTAAGTTTACATTTACATCAATCAGGAGAGTTTTGGAAAACACATCTTGGTTTGAGTGTGACCACCACCAAAATTTGGCACTTGCGAATTTTTTTGCAAATTTTTCCTCGCCAAAAATTACAAATTTTTTTATGTAAACAAAATTGGCTGTAGTGCGACCCGTACATAACTGCCGCTAAAGCGAGAATAAAATAGAGGTGAAGACGGCACTCGGCGAACTTGCTAGCATGTTCTGAGAACAACAGTAAACAATATGTCCGCGTACTATTTGAAACCTCTTGCCAAACCCAGCTCAAAACTACATAACTCGGTTCAGTTCTTGCTTTTCTCAATTAATAAAGACATCCAAATGAAACCTTAATTGTAGGATTCAGTCAGTTTTGCTTTTTAAAGTAAACATAGAGCTTTTATCCTACCGTCTTTTGTTTTCTTTTGTTTCTCTAGACTTTCTGACAGTAGTTGTATCTTTGTTTCAAGCCCAACTCTCCTTCTGTCAAAGTTCATGGGAATCTCTAAGTCCTCCTCCTAGATATATAAAAAAAACTTACACATGAATGAACAATAACAGACAAAGGACTATATCTAGTAAGTAAGGTAATTGTTTGGTACCAACCCTGGGGGGAGGGACAGGGGGGAGGAAGTCTACAGGAGAGGGAGTGGACATAGAGGGATTCCCAAGGTAGTGGGAACTGGGAGAAATAAGTACTAAGTTACTACCTTTCCCCCTCCCCCCTTGAACAATGTTGTGATCTGTTTAGATTTCAGGAGTAAAAAAATTTATTACTATAGTTGGGAGAGGTAACAATCAACTTAGAATACCTACTTAACATGTAAGTGTCTCGCAGACTTTGTTGAGAATAATGTTGTAGATATTGATAGGGGAGACGCGGTGGCCTAATGGTTAGCGTGTTGGACTATGGATCGAGCGGTCCGGGTTCGAGCCCTGCCTGGGTCATTGTGTTGTGTTCTTGGCAAGACACTTTACCTCTCACAGTGCCTCTCTCTACCCAGGAGTATAATGGGTACTGGCAACAAATGCTGGGGGTAACCTGGCGTTGGACTAGCATCCCATCCAGGAGGAGTAGTAATACTCCTAGTCAGCTTCATGCTACAGAAACCGGGATAAGCTCTGGCAGGGTGGGCCAGTTTGATCCCTAATGGCTTTACCTATTTATTAGGGAGTTAATATTGACAGATACTGTACTTACATAGCAGTCATACAAAATCTGCTGTGCAGGACCTCGTGGTTCGCCTCTTGTGTTAGCTGCTGTAATGACATCTTCTGAAGAATTAATCTTCCATACTTCAGAACTGACATTGTCATAATTCTGCCAAGATGAAAAACAATATCATTATTATAATTATTATTGTATAAAATTAATTTGACTGTCTATACCAGTGTTAAATTTCCAAATATCATGGCCTGTACGGATTTCTTACCCTTAAGTATCAAGTCAACAGAACAAACAAAATGATAAAATCCAGGGGGGGGGGGGGGGGGGTACTAAAATATGTGGTGTGGGTGTGCCGCATGCTTCTTTAAACCCTTACCCATTTCAATCCAAAATAAGCAAATTTTCCCCACACAATTTTCAGACCTGACCCTTAAAATTTCCTCCTTTTCAAGACAAAATGGCAAAAATCAATACAACCTCTTTCAGAACAAACAAGTAAAATATACCCAATCTGAGACCAAAATGTTCAGCATTTATTTAGCAGCATTTTGGAGCAGCACATACCTATATAGCTTATATAGGGGAGTACCCACCCACCCCTCAGATCACATTCTCTCAACCAGTACAATCATAATGCATAAAACTGGTAACAAAGGAAATTTGTAGATTTGGACATTGATGCGGATAAAGAAACAAAAATGCAATTCTCCTCACTTGTTGAAGCTGAGGTATTACAGCAGCTAACATGTTACTATATAACGAGCACATCTCGCGCAAATGTGTTATTCTCTCCTCTTCCAACTTTTCACATGTCTGAAAACAAATAAAATAACCAAATAAATGTCAGATTAAAACTAGATCAAATCATGAACTTGGAAGGAAACAAAATATCTTGTGCAAGAATTTTACCTGGCAAAATTTTAACATGGCAGCCTCCCACTCAAGTCGTAACTTCTCCGTCTTTTCATACAGATCACGATATTCCTTATCTACCAGAAAACAATGACAAGTATTAAAATGTATAATTTAAAACAACTGAGGCAAAATACTTGTTAGTAAAACAATCAGCGGAACAGAGCGCCATTTTTTGGCAAATCCTCCTTGAAGTAAAGAAGAATTTCTGATTCTTATTATATGGCCAGCCCAAAATCCCATAGAAGCGTGCACACGATTATTTGTTAATTTTGCAAACTGTCCAAATTAATCATTGATTTGGATGTGTGTCCAAATTAACGATTCATTTGGACAGTTAAATTAGTGACAGGGAGGTGTGAAGGCCTTTTTCGGTTAGAAATTAGCGACTTTTTGGGGTTACGTTTTGGGCTATTGGACTTTTTGGGGTCCAGTTTTAGCCTAACAGGCCTTTATAAGGATCTAAAAATTTGGTCTTATTCACACCTGTCTGTCACTAATATACCGTAAAATTCTGAAAGTAACGACTCTCAATAACTTTCTGAATTAGCAGCCTTTGGGGCTCGCTACTTTCGAGCGGCCGCTCGCTACTTTCGGGGGACAAAAATCGTTTAAATGAAATTATACGGGTTTTGTTTTTTACACCGTGCAACATGAAATCTTTTATATGTATAATTAAAAAAACCTTGGTCTCGCTAACTTTCGGGGGCTTGCTACTTTCGGGATTTATTAGCAGCCTGCAAAGTTTTGACGTTACTTTTGGGGGGTTGTTACTTTCGAGGGGTCGTTACTTTCGGAACTTTACAGTACTTGAGTACCCCACCTGGGTGGAGAAAGGCACCATGAGAGTAAAAGTAGAATATAACACAACCCAAGGAAAATGGCTAAAGGTGTCGACCTTGTACCTCTTGACCTGGAGATGGTGCACCAACCATTACGTTCCCAATACCTCAAACCAATTAATTTTGGAGATGAAGAAATAGTTACTTGTTCCTCAGTCTAAACATGAAAACATCAAGCCAAAGAAATACTGAGTAAAACAAAAACATCACTAACCTGCTTTCAAAGAAATGTCCTGTCATTTTCCTGCACTTGACATCCATCTAAACAAGAATCAGACACAAAACAATTAAGGTTATCATTTACTTTCACGTAATATATCAAACACAGAGACAGTGTTTCATCAGGATGTCCAAACACCGAGAAAGAGAGTTGAAAATACAACATGCAGCGGAGTATTTTTGACGAAATTCGAGGTGTTTGTATCGCCGATGAAACACTGTCCTCAAGTGTTTTGATATATCTTTTCAATCGACAAAAAGTAAGGAGCCAACAAAGAATAAAATTGTAAAAATCTATGCCAATTAAGACCGGGTATCCAAATCTCCACACGGTTATGAGTGCCTTTGTTTTTAACGTTGATGAATTATTAATGAAGTTTGAGAAGGGTGTATCTGTTGTGGTTTAAATTTATTTTTTGGTTTAAATTTTTTAAACCAGTTTGATTTTAATTTTCCCTTTGTCTCAGATTATGGTAATGAATATTAGACAAAGGAAAATAAAAATCAACTGGTTTGAAAAATTTTGACCAAAAAAATATTGAACCACAACATATCCAGCTCATTACAAATATGTTAAATCCTACATGATATCAAATTAACGGTGAAGCTTATATAATTATATTAATACCGATAATATGATTTAATTTTAGAATATTATACTAAATAATGTTCTGTGCTTAACAAAGTAGCAAATTTTCCACATCTCCTCTACATGAGTAATTTAATCAATTGCTAAAAATTTCCAAGCATCACTGACAAGATCCTAGTCCTCCTACGGCAGATTCGTTATTTGTGTCGTCACGCAACGCTTCTCCCCACTAATGGCTGCTCAAACCTGGACCACATTCGTTTGCAGATATAAGCCAATCACAGTTGCAGTGCCATTTTCGGAACTCGTTCGCGCCAAAATTCACCAATCATAGATTGTGTCTTATCATGACCTTAGCGTCGGAAACGTCAAACGCACTCTAGTATGCCGCCTTTTGAATTTGACGCACACCGACATAAAAATAAAACACGGTATTTACTGAAGAAAAATGTATGATATGAAATAATTATGTCAAAAAAACTTCATTATAATTACAACAGACATCCCTAGTTCAAGAATTGGATCGATCTAGCAAGTTTTTCGGCAAACGGTAACAGTCACGTTTTTGCCGATAGGTGTCAAAGTTTACTGCGGTCAAAACAAAAGGAAACGAATGTGGTCCACGTTTTGAGCAGCCGTTAGTGGGGAGAAGTGTTGCGTGACGACACAAATAACGGCTGCGTAGGAGACTAACAAGATCCTTGCACATATTCCTTTACATATCTCCTGATACAGTACCATTTAGACCTAACATTATGTTAATACCTTAGAAATCTCTTTTTCCGAGAGTACTTTACTACCTCTGCCAGCCCTAGCTTCTTCAATCTGTTCAAACATGACCTCTGCTTCTCTTGTCTTGGTGTAAGCACCACGCTTTGCCTAGTGGGAATCAAATGGAATAATAAGGTGTGACTGGATAATCATAAGAAACAAGGTGGTCCTACATGTACCTCTTTTTCGGTTTGAATTGACAGGACCCAGATATGAGAAAGATGTTTATAATCAGTCAATGACACAAGCTGCTCACTCACCTCAAGTTCTATTTTAAATACTATATATGTTTCAATGTACTTAACTTCTATGGTGGAAAACACTGTACCTTTAGAGCATCATTTAGTTTTATCAACAAAATTCTTGTAAGCTTTGTCTAACCACAGCTTCCACCTAATGAATAAAAGACTAGAGTACAACAATCTGTAGTTGCCTTTCTTTTCACAAGTCATCAAACAATTATTTGAAACCTTAGTTAGTTTTTTAACAGTATTCTATACCTTCGCAGGATGGCTTCACATGATCAAGTTCCGGTATTTTAGTGCACGGGGAGGTGTGAATGAGGCCAAATGTTTGGACCCTCAAAAGTCCCTAGAGGCTAAAACTAGACCGACACCCCCAACAAAGTCCAATGGTCCCAGAATGTAAACCCCAAAAGTCCCCCTTTCTACTCCCAAAATCCAGCCGAAAATTTCTAACCCCCCAAATTGCTAATTTCAAACCCACAAAGGCCTTCACACACCTCTTCGTCATACCTGAGAAACCCCCTAGCCTGGGAATATGATATAATCTATTGTTAAATGACATCAAGCAGCTATATATATAACACTATGCAGCCAGTGATAAGCAGATCATAATTGGTAGAACTGCAATATTTGAGAATACTAATTTAATAACTTTTTGATGACGCATATCTTGAATAAATGTTTTCAAGTTTGTTGTTCGCAAACTAGAGCTTTGCATTTCAGAGATTGGTTTTCTAGTTGCTGGTAACTATAACGTAATCACACAAGATGGATACACAGAAAACTGCAGTTGCAAACATAACTATGTAGTAAACTATATCAATATGTGGTTCATATTACAATAAATATTTCAAATGTGCGGTTCCAGAAAATATCCACACCCACCCCATGGAAGGTCATTGGAAATTCCAAAGGGGAAGGGGGTTTCAAAAGCCAAAAGTTTTAAAGGAAAGTAGGGATGTGGAGGGGGGGGTTCAAACCAAAACCTTCTGTGGGAAGGTATGGATATTTTCTGGAGCCACACAATTAGCATGTCCAGCAAGCCACTGAAGAGTGTGCCAAACAGGGAGAGCATAACTACGCTACCGTTTTCCTTGTTTTTGTTTGTGTTCCACAAAGGTTTTGACCTGCTTTGAGACTTCATCATGAAGCTGATTTCCTAATGTTCTGAGCACAATACAAAAGTAAAACTAAAAACTATGATCAAAGACAGTTTGAATTTCAGTTAAAATTGGATTATAGAAAGCAGATTCCATGAAAAGTGTTTCTTGTTTCATCTAGGGTCGGTTTTCACATGTCTGACTATACAATCAGTAATCTGTTTTACAAGTTACCTGTGTATGTCTGCCTCACTTTCCATTTCAAAAATAGTATTTTCCCAAGAAGACTTGAGAGTACTGAAAAATAAGAACAATAAAATTATTTGTGTGGAAATAAATGATGGTTAATTTTAAGCTTGGTAGAAATACATGAGAAGGTGTTTTAAAATCAGTCAGTGACACAAGCTACTTGGGAAAATGATTCTGAGTTCTTCCCCACAGAAGTTGAATCTATGACCTTCTGCACACCATTTGGAAGCTCTGAGCTATGGGGGACTTGTAGGAGCATTAAGGTCATATAACTAAGTTGAAATGTCTTTCCTTAGTGAAAAATATTTTTTGAAAGATCGATGGATCTGCATAAGAATCTTATGTCGATCTTCTTCAGCTGGCGATCCTTTAGGATCTTTATCGGATCTTGCAAAGATCTTTCAGTTGCCTACCAGGTCCCTTGCAAAGATCCTTCAGGCCCCTGCCAGGTCCCTGCAAAGATACTTCAGGCTCCTGCCAGGTCCCTGCAAAGATCCTTCAGGCCCCCTGCCTGAGGCCCCTGCAAGGAGATCCTTCAAGCCCCTGCCAGGTCCCTGCAAAGAAACTGTCAGGCCCCCTGCCTGAGGCCCCTGCAAGGAGTTCCTTCAAGTCCCTGTCAGGTCCCTGAAAAGATACTTCAGGCCCTTGCCAGGTCCCTGCCAGGTCCATGCAAAGATCCCTCAAGTGTCTGCAACCAACATAGCTTAGAGGAGTCTGGAGTTAAATGCTGCCAGTAGGGTGTGTTCCATGCAGGCTGTCAAACCCTGACCCTGTTTTATGACATGAATTTTAAAAAAGAGAAACTATAGGTGTTTATTTGAGCATTTCAAGATTCCTGACAGTAATCTTGTTGTGAACATTGATATTGTTTTTGTCTGACGCAAGGTCGGACGGCAGCCAGGCCTGCAGAAAATGTTGGGGAAATATTTTCTGGTAATTAACTGAAGGGCACCCAAGTACCCTGTCTATGACAGCATCGAGTAAAAAACCCATACCCTTTTTATGAACCTACAATGCGGGTCATAAGTGTTGGGACACTTAACGCGGATGTTAGTGAAAATGTCTACCCTCCCCCCTCCCCCCTCAAGCAGTGTTGAGTTTTGACCATTACACACACGTTGTACAAAGAATGTTTATGTATATTTTTCAACACTGTTTTGGGGAGGGGGGGGAGTCGAATATAAGCTACAAAATCAACAAAAGTACTAATAAATTATTATTTTGTTATTTCTCATTACAGTTTTCACAAGTGTCCCAACTACTTATGACCTGCATTGTAGGTCGAAAACCAATACCCTATTGGGCGGCACAACACCGTATAGGATATATATATATGGGAGCCCCCCTCCCTCCCCCGGCGCCAGCACTGATGAGCCACTTAGCTCCCCGAACCCTTTAGCCACTGCTGAATTTACTATTGAATATTATTTTTTTACTCTTACCCAAGTGCATCCTTTGATGTTTTCTGAGCCTTTGCCGCTAGCTTGGTCAAGCTTCAGCATATGCCTGTTCTATTTTTGCCCTATGATGAAATTATTAAATAATTTGATAATAATTATTAAATAAGTATTAAACTAAGTATTAAATAATTTGTGAAATTATTTGAGGCACTTGTATCATTGGATTGGAGGAAGGAAGTGCAAACAACAAAAAACATGCACAAATATATTACAGAGCTCTAGAGTTTTAAGACACCAAGCAGAAATCCTTCATGGCAAGAAGGACTCCTCCTTGGGAGAGATAACTAATACAGAATAATATTCATAAACTGATCGGGATGAAATACAAATAAACGAAACCACTACTTCAGCTTAATTTTTAGTCATTTTAAAAATGCCCAAGGAGAGGATAACAAAAATTGAGTTCTAAAAAATAGCAAAGCCTGTCTTTAGGTTATTGTTGTGGGGAAATACCAGTAAAATATTGCATACAAATGCTGTGGAAACTTTTTCTGACATTTGATTTATAAAACACTGTTTTGACGCAGCAGTTGCTTGGAATTTCCCCGAGTTTCCATACAAGTCCTTGTCATAATGTTCTTACCTTTCATTGAAAATAGCTGAAACTTCGCGGCAAAACTCATTTTCCTTGACGACACAATTTTCGTAATTCTTCGTAGCCTTTCTGTTCCTGTTTACAAAACAACAGAAAACATAGTAAGTTATCAACAGGTAAGTTTACAAATTTAATTTACGCTTCCGAAAATTAAATCAATGCAGTTTATGTGCACTGCTTCCGCTAACTTGAAAGCAAATATCATCTAATAGTGAAATATACCCAGAAAGAGTCCTCAAACTTGGTCATGGTTGATGCTTGAAGGTTTTAAGCTCTATCTTGACAGAATACGTAGACGTTCTGCATAACTTCGTCGAAATTTCACGGCCATTTTCCCCATCCTGTCAGCTAATACTTCTGTAACATTTTTCCCAGGGGTCTGTGTTTCTGGCGTCGGGCTAACTTGGGGGTGTGGGGTGGGGCGCGAGGAAAGCGGCCAAGAGTACATGACCACACAACAGGTAAAAATCATTTCTCCTCTTTATACTGGCTGTAGAATTGTTTTCCATGAAAATTTGTATTTTCTCGAAACTAAATTTGCATTATGAGTTGTAGGTCCTGGAATGACCATGTATACTGAAGGGAGGGAGGGAGGGAAGGGAGGGGGGTGGGGGGGGTGGGTAAAGCTTTGACAATGTCAGAATCCTTTCAGGAAGAAGCCGGCTTCTGAAGAAAGGAAAAAAACTTTCAAGTGCTTTGGAGGGAGTGATTTATGTGGTAAGAACGGAAGCTATATAATTTGTATGTACTAGAATCCTATTGCCTACAAATGTATAAATTTTCCAGATGATTTATACAAACTTTGTACAGCTTTAGCTAGGTGCATAATATTTACAAGCACACTAATTTTTTACTCTTCCACAATTCATTCCCTTGATGAAGACATTCCGCTTTATTAGAAAGTGAAATATAAAACGGAAATAGCGAAACAGATAGTACAGAAAGGGAGTTATTTGCTTTCTTTCAAATTATTTTGTACTCATGTTGGTTTAGAGTTTAGATAATTGTTTGAAGTCATTCATGTGGGCAGATATGTCAAAAATTCACTTCCTTCGCAAGAAAACACATTTATTAAGCTTTAATAAGGAGTTTTAAGCTTATCTGAGTGAGAAGATAACTGACAGAGTTACATTGTAATGAACCAAATGAAATAATTGTACAAATTTGTACAAAGAGGTAGAAAAATGTTTCTGAGCAGGAAAGTAAGATTTATAGGTTAACAATTTATGCTAATATCAAATTTCTGAGTTTTCGTGGCATGCATATGATGGCCACTATGGTTTATCGTTAGGAGTAAAATATAGGGCCAGCTAGTTCACATTGGCTGCATGGGTCAAATCCTGAATTTAATTATTTTTTCTTCATTTAAGTTTTGAGTTTGGCAAGGGCTGGTTTAGCACAAACCGAGTAAGTCAGAATCGGAATCAGAAGTGCAGAGTCCATACAAACACTACAAATTGCAATTGGAAGCATAAGGTCAAAGCATTCTGATCCTTATACACTTCTGATTTCTAGTGTTTGTACGGAAAAAAACTAGGGCATTTTATTTTCATGTTCGCTTTCTTTTGCTCCCGAGGGGGGGGGGGGGGGGGGTACTCTCATATATAGCCTATACGAGGATGTGTCAACTTAGGTCTAGGTTCATATACAGGGTATGGGTTTTTTGACTCGAAGCTGTCATAGACAGGGTACTTGGGTGCCCTTCAGTTACCAGGAAATATTTTCCCCAACATTTTCTGCAGGCCCAGCTGCCGTTTGACCTCGCGTCCCGATGAAAACGATATCAATGTGACAACAGATTACTGTCAGGAATAAGATGCTCAAATAAACACCAACGTTCTTTTTAAAAAAAATTCATGTCATAAACAGGGTAGGGGAAGTGTAAAAATGTTTGTCACAAACAGGGTCAGGGTTTGACAGCCTGGGGCGGCACACCCCTACTTAAACTTGGGCTGAGTACCTACACCCCCACCCCCAGGCTTTTGCTGGTCCCCTATACTCATCCCACTATCTGAGAGCTTGGAACAGGCTAAGAGCAAACAGGCCCCTAGGGACAAATTTGGTTGATCAACAGGGGAGCCTTGGTAAAAAATAATGACAGGTTTCAATATAAATCTTGGAGTATCATTTTATTGTATTAAAAAATATGCAGGACCATGCCAGACTGATTATACTATTTTTCACCGCTAAATATCCACGAAACTAGCCCGCACGCAAATGCTAACATGCTCCCTGCACCCAATTAATAGAGCCTACCCACCCACCTCCCCTTCAGCGACGTCTACCTATTACACATATCTCTGTCGTTCAAACCTCTGCCTAGACTAAATCTTGACACCCATAACTTAGCCTTGCCTGGGAGTGAGTGGCTTTGTTTGCCAGTGAAAATGTTTTACAACCTTAACTACCATAAAAGCTCTATTTAGCCCCCCCCTCCCTCTAGTGAGCCCCCATCTGTAATAAGGCCCCTTTTGGAAGTCAGATTTCGTAATAAGCCCCTCCTCTCTTTTAAGCCCCCCCCCCCCCCCCCTTCTTGAGGCCTAAAATTAAATAATCCCCCTGGGAGCTTAATAGAGCTTTTATGGTACATGACTAATATAATATTATTATTTACAATAACAATTATTATTGTGACTCTGTAAAACAAAAACACCTTTCTCCGATCCTCCACTATTTAGAAGTATTATTTATTCTTATGTAGCTTAAATTCCACCTACTAACTCTGGATGCTTTCTATCGTCAAAGGCAGCAGTGGCGACTAAAATTAAGGCTAATTCTTACATATAAGAAAGTAAGAAATTAAGCATATAAGAAAATAAGTATTATTATAAGGCTTAGTATAAAAAGGGGACAGGCCTACAAGACTCCTACAGTCGTGACATTTGCTGTTCTGTATTAAATTCGATACAGCGGAATCCTGATTTCTTGAACCCTCGATTTCTCAAAAACCCTCTTATCTCAATCCAAAAGTCATTGGATTTGTTTCACTATAATTTTACCCCCAATATTTGAACTCCTGATTTCTCGAACCAACGTCTTTCATTTTCCTTGGAGGTTCGATAATTAAATGATATATAAATGTATACATCTGCTTAAGACTTTTAACTAAAATAAATTATATACTAAAATATACTTTCTCCTGTGGGAAACCAAAAGTTTTAAGTGCTAAACAGTGTGTAGTACGAGCAGGGACACTGAAAGCCAAACCATTAGAGATATGGCTCATTGTGCACTGTTTAAGCAGGCCTAATTTATATGCTGCATTTCAGTCATATCAAATGTAATCCAAGTTCCAGAAAAATTGTTTGAAGTCACTTTGAATCAGTGCAAATATCAAAATACATGTAGAACATGTTGCAGCTTCTATGGCAAGGTTTCTATGGCTTGGATTACATTTGACTTGAATGCAACATCAATAATTATTAGACCTAAGTTTGTTAGAACATTTTGGGTTTCAGGATAGAGTGATTTCATTTAACCTGTGAAACAATATCTAAGTTCAGTTAATAGTGCGTAATAGTCAAAACTAAACAAAAGAAAACAATGGAATTAGTGTCTAATAGTATCTAATATATATATAGTGTAGTAACTATTTCACAGGTTTAGTAAAATCACTCTAAAAGATTAAATAACATAATATAATACCATAAAATTCCAAAAATAAGCCCCAGGGCTTATATTTTTTGAGGGGCTTAGTATAAAAAGGGGACAGGCTAGACGACTCCTACCCTTTCTGTATCACTTATATTTAAAGGGCAAGAGTCACAAGATATATGCTTGTGTAACTCTGCTCTCTTTCAGCAGCTTCGTGTGCCATCATTACAGATGCAACCAGTCTACATGTATATATGCAGATAATTTAAAACATTATAATTTTCCTTTTACCGTCATGGCTGCTATGAAACACCCTGTACAATGAATTAATGCTATCAGAGGTGAGGTAATTTGCAGTATGTCTCCATGGAAGTGAGATTCTTAGAAAATTTGAAAGTCAGCCTGAAAATTTGTGACCTTCAAACAAGGGGGTGGGGGGAGGGGGGGGGGGGGGGGGTCTCAGCCAAAAACTTTTAAAGGAAAGTATGAAGCTAAACTGGAAATTCCAGGGGGGTGGTGGGATTCCAACAAAAAACCTTCCATGTTCAAGTCAAGGGGAATTATGGATGTTTTCTGGAACCACACATTTTGAATTAAAGTTGTCACTTCAGAAATCTACTTGAATTTGTTATGGGTGGGTAGTCAGGTATAGTGACATGGAGGTGCGAAGACCTTTTGGGGTTTGAAATTAGCGATTTGTGGACTTTTGGGGGTTATAAATTTTCTGGCGGATTTTTGGGGTAGAAAGATTTTGGCAGGAAATTTTGGGAGTTGATAAAAAGCGTACCCTTAGAGTTCTTGGAGAAAAAAAAGGACTTTTGGGGGTGTTACGGGTGTCTGGGCTGATGAACTTTTTTTTTTGTATGGGTCCTCGGTGTTAGCCTAATGGAGTTTTTTGTGTGCGTCCAAAACATTTGGCACCTCCCCACATCACTAATATACCTGAGTAACCTATACCTGAGTACGCACCCCTGGCTTTGACTGTCGACACTACAAACCCTGAAAGGTTCTTGGTGAGTGGTGAATTAGATTCCACTGAAGCAGGCATTTGCCAGCTCTCTGGCGCGTAAATACAATAACCAAGAAACCCACATAGCTACGACGCAAAAATTATGATTGTCACCCTTACCACAATGTTGTTACCATTTGAGCTCATTCCAATTTCAGATCAGAAAACCATGTGGAAAATACAGGGGAAACATAAAGCACAGACAAGTACCCAGTAAAGCTACCCACCAACACGAAAACAGCCATGATAAGTAAGCCAACAAATGGGGCAACGACAATG
>MU825875.1:121238-256106 GCA_029204205.1 Desmophyllum pertusum
TAATGTTCCGCAGTAAAATATCAGTTCATCGCTTTGAGATGCTATTGTATTCATAAAGTGCACGGCATGACATGTCCCTGAACATCAATTGATATAAAGTAACATAAAATAATGATGTTATGAACTAGTGTGAGGTCCATATTGGAGAAATATTGGTTGATCTATTTTTTTTTGGTGGCAAGTTTATGGACCTCGCCAAACATTTAAACTTGTAACGCAAGAAAGGACACGGGGACCAATATTTCCCAATATGGATTCGCCCCGAAACAACGCTAGTTCAATAAAGTTTTTTTATTATAATAGGATTTTTTAAAAACTTGTGCTGATGACAATATAAATTCAAAACCATCTTCAGCTAACCGCATGCAAATGCACGCAAATTTAAGCATACACTTGGCATTTTCAGGCAAATTGTGTGAAACGTTTAATCAAAATTGTACTGCAGGCCATGACATCAGGGGAAAAATGTTTCTACTTTAATAGAAAACTTTTTCTTTTGTTCAATGTTTTATAAAGAGAATTTCAGTGAAATGAATTCATGAGCGGTCCATCTTAGCTGTTCGTACATGCCAAATTCGGACCATGGCTACCGGAAGCCAAATCAGAAATGCTCTTTTTTTTTTTCCAAACGACGGGACCAGTTTACCATAATAATTATTATTATAATAAACATTTTTATTACCACGACTAGACGAGTTTGAGAAGGTCCAATAACTAAATCATCCCCTCAGGAATAGCTTAATATTTACCAGTACAACATTTTTTTAAGTAATTGGCCGGGTAAAGTTTTCGTAAAACAGCTCTTTTTTTTTTTTTTTTTTTCATCAACAATAAAGTCGACGTGTAAGCCTTTCTCTGGGCACGCGTACTGCTGAGTACAACCCCCCCCCCCCCAAGAATTGTTTGGCCCTAGTCTGTCCTTTTCTGTAAATTTGGGCTTACCCACGCATGACTTGATCCATAACGTTGTTCAAGCACCATAGGGCCCAATATCCTCCTCCATACAGCCCTTGCACTTGGTTAGATTTATATGGTTGCTCTATAATAACTGATCCTTAAAGGTGGCAGTGTCACGGGGGATTTGTGATGTTCATTGGTTTTTTCATTTCAACAAAAACCAAAAAAAACGCTTTTTGTATTTATCCAAACCAGGCGCCAGAAAAACTAAAACAAATAATGGTCAAATTTTGTTATACATTACCATCCCTGGCCCTAGTGTACTAAAACTGGTCCAATAAGTGTCTCTGCCATAAACTGGGTTGGAATGGATCGCTAATTTGAAAACGTGTTTAGGCGAACAGTTTTCAATTTCTCGCTTTTTCCGTTTCCACAATGCATTAGAACTGACCATAATTTGTTCTCTTTCAAGAATTTGTTGATTTCTTTGTGATTGGTGTTCCAGAATTATTTTGTAATAAAAAAGGTCCTGAAAGCACAGTTTTGACCAAAAACGGTCTAAATCCCTGGAACACTGTTCCTTTAACTTCATCGTACAGTCGACTCCTGTAAGTGGACATCCTTGGACCGAAGAAAATGTGTCCACTTAGAGAGGTGTCCACTAATCATAGGTTAAAAATGCAGTATGTGGCTGGGACCATGACTTGAGCCTGGTTCCAGACGGACGTATGACGCAATCATAAGCGCAAGTAACAATATGCAGGTGCAGTAAACGTGTTGGATCATTAGTGCCCTTTGTTGGAACAAAACAGAACAACAACAACAACATTTTTTTTACTTTGTACTCCTCTATCAAATAAATTACGTTTACAATTTTTTAATTGTATTATAATAGTAGAGTTACTGGCTTCCCTGAAATAACCATAGGGGCTAGACGAGCCATGCAGCCAGTTTTATTTATTAAGTATTGATAAGTAATAAATGGACAGACACGGAAAAGCACCAAAATAAACATGTATACACACACTAGCCACCACATACGCACATACACACAACATTAGCATAGAACATAGAACAAAAGGCCCTAATGAATCAGTCACTGTTATTACTGACCTGCGTATGTTGCTTGCGCTTTATGCTTTGCGTTGTACGTGTGAACCTTGCGTAGGTTTGACTACACTTTAATTAATGTCCTCGTGTATGTACTAAATTATTTATGAACAGTCGATGTAAAATATTTTCCGCATATTAGGTTGTGTTTCTACAGTGATCAACGTTTCCCCCAGCATCAAACTAGGTTGAAACGGTTGCAACCGTTTCACCGAAACCAAACCGCAAATAGCACCAACCTTATATGCAATAGCAGGGGAAAATGGGTAAACTGGGCTTAATTTGCCTCCAATTTCGCCTACAGGTGTTTTTGAGCCTTCCACACAATCTGGAGTCAATGCGCATGGAATAAGAAAAATCACTCAATGAGAGAAAACATACACACTGCACATGCATTTTTCGAAACATGCTCTAGAAAGATATCACTAGTGATTGTTTCAGTTTACTCAAGATAAGTATATTTAGGTCGTATAGAGTCTATAAACTAGAGGTGTCCCATCTCTAGGTTATGGGCCCTGTGCCGCATCAGATCGGAGTATCTATTTTTAGACATTTTTCGCGGCGAAACGCAGCAGAGCAATCACGTTGAAGTTGAACCATCTTTAAAGAGGTATGCGGCGAGCTGCGCGTAAGATACACGCAAAGCCAGAAACTTTGGCCAAGGAAAAGCGAAAAGCGTCAACAAGCGGAATGTAATAATTGTTTAAATACTTCACTAAATTTAGGTCAAACTTCGGTATACTTTTTGTAAAACTAATCATCGACTGAGTGATTTTTCAGTTCAAGCTAAATGAAGCATGACTTTGTATTAATTCGGCGGCAAAACTTTCTGGCGGACCTGGCGCGCTGTCCAGTTGGCAAGTTGAATGAAAAGGTGTTTCTCCGCGGATTTAAAATCTCTTTTTCGCCTCAATCTCTCCAAAGTTTCCGTATATTCTGGAAAAATTGTGCCGATTTCCCCCCGGGGTTTCCCCACAAATACGCTTAACATGGGAAGCATTGTTCGAAAAAATTGTTGGAGGCTGAACATTATATTGCATTTTACAAGTTGAATGGCACAGCTATACGCCAGCCGGAAAAGTTTCCTTTCCACTTTGTTTTACATTATACGGCGGGCCCACCAAAAACTTCTGCCTGCGGCGACTACAGAATTTAATGAACTTAAAACTAACATTGTGTTGAAACCAGAAACTGACGCATATAAAATCAAGTTCCCAGTTGAAGTAAAAGAACAAAGGAAACCCTCAATATCTAGCATGGATGGAAAGAAAGAGGAGTGGTCTTCGACAGAGAATGAGAAATTCACATGTGCAAGTGAATCTGCCTATCGTCACGAACGCTTGACGAACTGCCGTTGGATTATTTATTGTTGCTTGATTGTTTTAAAAAACTTAATTCAGCTGGAATTGACAAGCCCTCTTCGAAATACCAAGGAGGTAACAATACTGAATATACTAAGCTTTAAACTTGTCGTTGTAAAACAGGCTTTCAATTGCTTTGGACGATAAATTTGTAATTTATATGTCCGCGGTTTTCTGGTAATCTGCATGCTTCCCGTAAAAAACTAACTTTCAGGCTGCCTTTAGTTGCTCTTTCAGTCCGCCAATTAGTTTGTACTTATTGACAGGAATTTCCCATTAAATAATTTCGTGTCGCAAAACAACTTCGTGATGCATTATTTCAGTAGAATTAACTTTTGCTTGAATTTAGAAAAGGGCCAAGGGTGTTTTAACTTAATAATTTTTAAGCCATCTTTTCAAATTTCACTGTCAACCAGTCCTTGAACAAAAATTGTCGAGCTAGCGCGTTCAGGTGAACGCATAATTTGTCAGGCCAATGGTGCGTGATTGGCTGCTGGTTTCGCCGCGAAGAAAGGGGAGGAAAAAATGTCCTAAAAAATAGCCTAACTCCTAATTTTCTGATGGGCCGCCAGCGCAATGCTAGATGGAAACCTTCTAGTTATAGACCTCTGGGCGTATACCAGAGTGTACTGTGCATTTAGGTACTTTCAACCATGCTACATGTGTAATAAGGTGCATGGCCACATGTCACTCACCAGGTGACTCCGGGAAATCATCAAATTCATCGTCACCTGATAAATTTTGAAAGAAAATAAAAAACAAGTAAATGTACAATAACTATGTGTTGATAATGACTGTTTGGAATTGAAGGGTCAAGTGGAAAACTAGCTAAGTGAGCAAAGGGCGTTTGCCACTTAGCATAGCTTTCCACTTGACCCTTCAATTATTAGTAATTTTATGACATCATTATGTCAGTGGTTTATCCATTGCCTTGCAAATGAATGAAGAAATTTATTTTTAGTGTAGACCTAGGTATTTAGCATTTCTACTTTTAATGTGAGACGTTGACTGCATGCCACAGCAAACCTGTATCGAGCGCACAGATCTCTTACCCAAATTAAAGGGACACTGTCCTGATTTTAGCAGGATTTTGGAAGCTCAGAAACATATCTAGATCATAGGAAGTTGAACAATAATGGTTTGATTCTGTAGAATAGCACTCGACAAATGACAGGAACCCATTAGGAAAGGGAGGATGACAAACGACACGCGGGATGGAAATGGATTGCAATATGGATTTTGAAAAACTGTCAGGATGTCAGTTTTTTCAAAGTTTCAAATTTGGCTCGGAAATCTTTGAAATTTTGCAAATATTTTGTTGCAGTATGGAATTTCTTGAAGAAATTGCTTTTTATCATTTAGTTAGAGTTTATTCAGTTCTTATTTCATAGATTTAGGGACCATTTCGTGCATTTATAACAGTTTTGAGTAAATACGCCAGGACAGTGTCCCTTTAATACAAAGAGACTCGCATAAGTAACTTCATGATAAACTCAGAGAAGACTATAATATATTATCGGATGATGTAGCAGGTTCTACTTTTATTATCCCTCTCATCCTGCATACCAGACTCTACTACTTGATCAAAGTGGAATTTTTAAGATAACTTGCAGCATGCCCTGTAGATAATTAAAAATATTTAACAACATTTTATAACATAACTCTGATTCTTGCATGTGTGTATAAAGTACAAGGCTGCTATTCTTTATCAGAGTACAAAGTCAGAATAGATTATGATGTGAAAGTTTAGTGTGGACTAACAAATTTTAGGGTGCCAGCAATATGGGAAATGTAAGTAGTTTGGAATTGGGGTCCTTTGGCATTTCTGACCTACTAGTATCAATTTTATAAAAGGCATAACATCTTGTATGCCTTTAGATAATGAAAAAACCCTAATAGAATGTCAAGGACAAAAATGAATGAACAATCCCACTAATGTTATTGCAGTTTTGTAAGACTGGAAATACTGAATAGTTATGGCATGCTAGTCCAATTTACAGGTTTCCCCTGGCCAGCATGTTGTCAGGTTGCCGCACCAAGTAGTCAGCACCCATTTATACACCAGGGCCCAGTTGTTGGGAAGGAGGTGAAAGGTTAGTTAAGGTAGTACAACTGGCAAAAATGCTCCGAAAAGGACCCTTTTTGAGAACTGTTTTCAATCCATTTAAAATTCCATAGAAGAAGTTGTTAATGTCATTTTTATCAGAGAAACAGAAATCTTGCCAATCAGAAATGTGTGTAATTTCGTTACCTCACAAGCGGTGTAAAAAATCAGTTTTTTCTAATTTTTAGGTTTCTGTTTTAACTAGTAGTCATAATTTTTGGTTTTACAAACAGTCATGAAGAAAATACATGAAATAATTGAATTAACCACAGTGATACAGCAAATGTCTGTGTTAATTTTAACAGGCATTAAAATCAAGCACATGACTCCCTTAATTTTATCCAAATTGAATGATCTTTTGTGGCTAAATGCAGGAAGATTACTTAACATGTGAACAAAAACTGGTGCCAAATTTCATCAGTGCTCATTGACTTTTTCCTGGTGGCAATTTGTTAAATTTCAATCAAATGTAAGCAAAAAGACGCCGCTGTTGCAAATCCAAGATGGCGTCTTAAAATGGCGCCCCTGACAACGAAATTCAACCTTTGCTTTCTCCAAAACCCGCAAACTGGACAAGTGGACTCTTATCTTTTGGAATTGATCATAATAATGTTTTATCTACCAGCTGGCTGTAAATGAAGGCACACTTTATTTTTACGACTCAGCCAATTGTAGACTACCTTAATGAAGAGTGTCTGAACTCTTTTAGCAAATGATTGTAGTATCTAAAACCATCACATAACAACCAAGCCCAGATATCAATTAATTCCACAGGAACTCACAATAAGTAAGCATAAAATTACACAGCCGCTTTGTCTGATCTATAAGCTAACCTGTCTGTCCTTGCTAGTTGATATGTAAGTCATCAACCAAAATATCTGGTTGTTGTTACCATTCAACTCTGGCCAGAGCAGCTTGCACTTTACTGACACTTGCTGTTAAACTATTGATTATAGCATTTGCCTGCAAAGTTAAACAAATTTATTGCATTAAAATGTTCGACCCTGTTCACTCCCACAGTCAAACCTTGGAGTCTGGGGATGAAACCCTAGTGTGTGACCATTCAAATGAAAGCTATTGAGCAGTACTTTCAAGTGGTGCTGTTTCAAATGTTTTTGTCAATTTGCAAAATGAAATTCAATGATTTCCCCCTCAGTTTTTGTTTAGCATGCTTGGATTTCAGAAGAACAGAAGGGACAGAAGAAGTAAATTTCACCAGCAAAAAACTGTGGAATCCACAGCGTACAAGATCTATGGGAAGGCCAAGCTAGAGGGACGTGAAAAAAATGTTAAAGGTGAAATGAAAACAGAGGCTATAACTGGGGGGTGCTGTTGGGGCTGGCCCAAAATCAAGTCCCAGAGAGATAATTTGTTGATGGCCTATGCTCTGCAAAGAGCTATAAAGTCCTAAGTATAAAACTAATTATAAAGCATGCAGACATGTTGGCTTGGAAATAGTGCCAATGGTCCTGCTAGACAGGTGTCCACTTGAGGTGAAGTATACTTCATGCTGGCAGACCATCAGCACTGCCACATAACTCTGGGGCTTGCTAAAAATATTTATATTTAGAGACTAGGAGTATTGACTGCTTCTCTGAGAACTTCCCTTTGAAGGGATAGAATAGAATAGACCAGCACTTTCTCATGTTATCCCAACAATTTGGTTGCTAGTTGATTTTAACACCTGAGTGGAGAGAGGCACTGTCAGAGTAAAGAGTAACAACTGTGAGAGTAACATCATTGTTCTTGCCAAGAACATGCAGAGGTTACTGGCCAGGTTTGAACACAGGACCTCTGAATCTAGTCCAATGCACAAACTATACATTACACCTATAGAGAGGTGTCTGCTTTACCAATCCTGTTGGTTGATCGGCAGAAACACTGATCCACTCCTTTGATTATTAGCACATGTAAAATAAGTGAGAAGGAGAATAAATAATAAAATGTTTACATGCGTGAGTTGTGTGGCGACATCTTGTTGACCTTCTTCATTGCAGTAATCAGGAGTTGCGGAGTAAGCTTCAAGAGGGAAGTGATACCTATATTAAATATAGAGTTAACCATCAGTAGGCAAGTTACCAAAATGTTCCCTAACATGACGAACACAACATATTAGTGCAATCTACTTCATACTTGCCACTCATGAAGAAAACCATTTTTATTAACCATAAATAAGATTTTAGTAAATTATTTCATAGTAAATGGTTTGAACCCAGGAGTATCAGTAGTTAGTCTAGTGTGATCGTCGGGTGAGTGTAGTCCTGAAAAGGACTGCTGTTGGTGACTGACGTTTCGACAACCTGCGCGGAAGTCATCTTCAGAGTCAAGTGAAATGTCTTAGTCAGTCGATGTTGTTATTTGAGTATCTGGTCCTAGTAACTGATTGGTCAGTTTAGCCATGATGTTATTGGCTGTAAAGACTCATGTTGAGTTCATAGACTGTGATTGGTCAGTTGTTGTCAGTTTTGATCCGTCTATTGTTAGCCAAATCTGTGCCGGTCCTGTTTGAAGTCAAAGCTTGTTTGTCCATTTTGTTAAGGTTGTGAATAAGTCGTTTGCAAGGGTTTTTTTTCTTATAAATAAGATTGTTTAAAAGTATGCTTTAAATTTGCTTAATTTCTTAATAAGAGGGTCATTATCAACTAAACTCATTTTCAAACCTGCAGTGACCTTAAAATAAATTCCCCTGACTTTGAAAAGAAAATATTGAGAATTAACCTGACCAGATACTGAATTCCCTGACTTTCTTCTGTGGCAACCTAGCCTGCATTGCAGAAGAGTTCAACCTTTAAGTCTGTCTGTGAACCAGCACCAAAATCCTTGTTCCAAAGGCCAATCATATAATCGATGAGTACAATATAACCTGCTACTGTTGTTTGGGGGTCCAGAACAAGGAATTTGGCGCTGGTTGGCAGACGGATTTAACGGTTGAATTCGTCTGCGATGCAAGCTTAAGTGGCAACCCCTATGAAATGTAACAAACTACTGTAAAAGCTCTTTTAGCCCACCTCTCTTTTGTAAAGTCAGATTTTTGTAATAAGCCCCCCCTCTCTATTAAGCCTTCCTGGGGCCTGAAATTAAATAAGCCCTCCGGGGGGGGGGGGGGGGGGGGGGGGGGGGGGGAGGGCTTAATAGAGCTTTATGGTAATCAAGCTTGCAAGAAAGTGTCCTACATCTTTTGTTTTCTTTTGTTTCTCTAGACTTTCTGACAGCAGTTGTATCTTTGTTTCAAGCCCAACTCTCCTTCTGTCAAAGTTCATGGGGAATCTCTAAGTCCTCCTCCTAGATATATAGAAAAAAACTACACATGAATGAACAATAACAGACAAAGGACTATATCCTGTAAGTAAGGTAATTGTTTGGTACCAACCCTGGGGGGAGGGACAGGGAGGAGGAAGTCTACAGGAGAGGGAGTGGACATAGAGGGATTCCCAAGGTAGTGGGAACTGGGAGAAATAAGTACTAAGTTACTACCTTTCCCCCCTCCCCCCTTGAACAATGTTGTGATCTGTTTAGATTTCAGGAGTAAAAAAATTAATTACTATAGTTGGGAGAGGTAACAATCAACTTAGAATACCTACTTAACATTTAAGTGTCTCGCAGACTTTGTCGAGAATAATGTTGTAGATATTGATAGGGGAGACGCGGTGACCTAATGGGGTTAGACTATTTGGACTATGGATGCGAGCGGTCCGGGTCTCGAGCCCTGGCCAAGGGTCATTGTGTTTTGTGTTCTTGGGCAAGACACTTTTACTCCTCACAGTGCCTCTCTCTACCCGGGAGTATAAATGGGTACTGGCAACAAAATGCTGGGGGTTAACCTGGCGTTGGACTAGCATCCGCCATCCAGGGGGAGTATATAATACTCCTAGTCGGCTTCATGCTACAGAAACCGGGATAAGCTCTGGCAGGGTGGGCCAGTTTGATCCCTAATGGCTTTACCTATTGATTAGGGAGTTAATATTGACAGATACTGTACTTACATAGCAATCATACAAAATCTGCTGTGGCAGGACCTCGTGTTTCGCCTCTTGTGTTAGCTGCTGTAATGACATCTTCTGAAGAATTAATCTTCCATACTTCAGAACTGACATTGTCATAATTCTGCCAAGATGAAAAACAATATCATTATTATAATTATTATTGTATAAATTTGACTGTCTATACCAGTGTTTAAATTTCAAATATCATGGGCCTGTACGGATTTCTTAACCCTTAAGTATCAAGTCAACAGAACAAACAAAACGATAAAATCCAGGGGGGGGGGTACTAAAATATGGTGGTGTGGGTGTGCCGCACGCTTCTTTAAACCATTACCCATTTTGCAATCCAAAATTATAAGCAATTTTCCCCACACAATTTCAGACCTGACCCTTAAAATTTCCTCCTTTTCAAGACAAAATGGCAAAAATCAATACAACCTATTTCAGAACAAACACGTAAAATATACCAAATCTGAGACCAAAATGTTCAGCATTTAGCAGCATTTTGGAGCAGCATATACCTTTATAGCTCTAAATTCTCTCAACCAGTGCAATCATAAATGCATACGACTGGTAAGGAGAATTTGTACATTTGACATTGATGTGGATAAAGAACAAAAATGCAATTCTCCTCACTTGTTGAAGCTGAGGAATTACAGCGGCCAACATGTTACTATATAACGAGCACATCTCGCGCAATGTGTTATTCTCTCCTCTTCCAACTTTTCACAAGTCTGAAAACACAATAAAATAAGCAATAAATGTCAAATAAAAATCATGAACTTGGAAGGAAACAAAATATCTCGTGCAAGAATTTTGTACCTGGCAAAATTTTAACATGGCAGCCTCCCACTCAAGTCGTAACTTCTCCGTCTTTCATACAGATCACGATATTCCTTATCTACCAGAAAACAATGACAAGACAGTTAAAATGTAAAGTGTGTTAAAACAACTGAGGGCAAAATACTTTTCAGTAAAACAATCAGCAGAACAAGGGCCATTTTTGGCAATCCTCCTTGAAGTAAAGAAGAATTTCTGATTCTTGATTATATCGCCAGCCCAAAATCCCATAGAAGCGTGCACACGATTATTTGTTAATTTTTGCAAACTGTCCAAATTAATTGTTGATTTGGATACGTGTCCAAATTAACGATGAATTTGGACAGTTTCACCCGCGATATAATAAAAACCTAAATATAGCACTACATGTACATGCCTGTCCAATTATTGAATTTGAAAATAATGAATAATTCAGTCCAATTGAGTCCAATTTGGTAGTCCAAGGAATTTTTCGCTGGGACTGCCAAATTGAACTCAGCCTACGGCCTCGGATTTTTTCTCATCAATTATTTCCAATTTGGACAGCATGTAGTCCTATTACATACACTAATTAAGCAATTAGATTATGAGCTCGAGATTTCTATGATGTGATAGTTGATGAGGCCGTAATTGTTTTTAGTAAAAATCATAACAATTGTCTAGTATTAACTCTAAATCTTCTTCCGAAACTTCGGAGAAACGAGAAGAAACCGCAATTTTGTAGACGACCTCCAGCCACTGCACACTAATGGCTTGATAGTGTATGAGTAGCTCAGCCAATCAGATTGTCTCATTTGCATTAGTAATACTAGTAGATTTTTTACTAATAATAATTATTGTGTTGTCCAATCATAAAATAATGTGAAGCATTCATAAGAACTCTGAAAGGTGTTTACAATAGCATAGCACCAGCATATTCTTTATTCTCATAAAGAAAGAAGAAGTACCGTAATCATTGTTAGGTAAACTAAAGCTTGTTTTAGATGTACTGGCAGTTCGACATGTGGTGCTTATTACTCCAGGTATTCGGTATAGTATATATGAAGTAATTAGAGACCTGTGCAGTGTAATGCTACTCCCAGGATGTGATGTTAGTCAGGTTATCCCATAGCATTTTGTTACTTACTCTACCACTGGGCTAATAATTTCAAAAATAATTTTTGCTGGGACCCTGGGAGGGGGGGGGGGGGGGGGGGGGGGGGGGGGAGGTTACTGAGGTAAATTAGTGACAGGGAGGTGTGAAGGCCTTTTTGGGGTTAGAAAATTAGCGACTTTTTGGGGTTACGTTTTGGGGCTATTGGACTTTTTTGGGGTCCAGTTTTTAGCCTAACAGGCCTTTATGAGGATCTAAAAATTTGGTCTGATTCCCCACCTGTCTGTCACTAATATACTGTAAAATTCTGAAAGTAACGATTCTCATTACTTTCTGAATTAGCAGCCTTTGGGGCTCGCTACTTTCGGCGGAGCTCGCCTACTTTCGGTGGGACAAAAATCGTTAAATGAAATTATACGGGTTTTTTGTTTTTACACACCGCGCAACATGAAAGCTTTGTGGCATAAAGCAATAGCTTCCCTTGTTGTAAAGTGCCTTACTGTGATCACGTTATGATGACAACTGCAGCGAAGATTACCATTACTTATACATTCGCCTATTGATGAGAAAAAATAGATCTTTATATATGTATAAATTAAAAAACCTTGGTCTCTCGTACTTTCGGGGGCTCGCTACTTTCGGGGCTCGCTACTTGTCGGGGCTTCGCTACTTTCGGGGGGCTCGCATACTTTCGGGGGGCCTGCTACTTTCGGGATCTTAATTAGCAGCCGCAAAGTTTTGACGTTACTTTCGGGGGGTTGTTACCTTTCGAGGATCTTACTTTCGGAACTTTACAGTACTTTGAGTACCCCCACTGGGCTGTGGACCCATTTATACACCTGGGTGGAGAAAAGGACACCATGAGAGTAAAAGTAGAATATAACACAACCCAAGGAAAATGGCTTAAAGGTGTCGACCTTGTACCTCTTGACCCTGGAGATGGGTGCAACCACCATTACGTTTCCCAATACCTCAAACCAATCAATTTTGGAGATGAAGAAATAGTATACTTGTTCCTACGGCTCTAACATGAAACATCAGTGCCAAAGAAAAACTGAGTAAAAAAACAAAAACATCACTAACCTGCTTTCAAAGAAATGTCTGTCATTTTCCTGCACTTGAACATCCATCTAAACAAGAATCAACACAAACAATTAAGGTTTTCATTTACTTTCATACGTTAAATATCAAACACAAGACAGTGTTTCATCAGGATGTCCAACACACCGAGAAGAAGTTTGAAAATACACAACAATGCAGCGGAGTATTTTTGACGAAATTTGAGGTGTTTGTTATAGCCGATGAAACACTGTCTCGAGTGTTTTGATATATCTTTTCCAATCGCAAAAAAATAATGAAGGAGCAACCAAAGAAATAAAAATTGTAAAATCTATCCAATTAAGACCTAGCATCCAAACCTCCACACGGTTATGAGTTCCTTTGTTTTAACTTGATGAATTATTAATGAGTTTTGAGAAGGGTGTATCTGTTGTGGTTTTAAAAATTTATTTTTGGTTTAAATTTTTTAAACCAGTTTGATTTTTATTTTCCTTTGTCTCAGATTTATGGTAATGAATTTTGACAAATGACAATAAAAATCCAACTGGTTTGAAAAATTTTGAACCAAAAAAATATTGAACCACAACATATCCAGCTCATTCACAATATGTTAAATTTCTACATGATATCAAATTAACTGTGAAGCTTATATAATATAATAATTATATTAATACTGATAATATGATTGACTTTATTAGAATACTACTAATAATGTTCTGTGCTTAACAAAGTAGCACATTTTCCCATATCTCCTCTACATGAGTAACTTAAATCACATTCGCTAATGTTCTAACTCTAATAATCACTTTTTTTTCCAAGCCATCACTGACAAAGATCCTTGCACATATTCCTATTACAATCTTTACATATTTCCCTGATACAGTACCATTAGACATAACATTATGTGATGTTTTATTAATACCTTAGAAAATCTCTTTTTTTCCGAGAGTACTTTACTAACCTTTGCCAGCCCTAGCTTCTTCAATCTGTTCCAAACATAACTTCTGTTTCTCTTGTCCTTGGGTGTAAGCACCACGCTTTGCTAGTTGGGAATCAAACGGAATGGTAAGGTGTGGCATTGTACCTCTTTTTTTCTGGTTAGAACTGACAGGACCCAGACGTGAGAAAGATGTCTATCAGTCATTGACATAAGCTAACTCGGAAAAACATTCTGAAGTTCTCCACACAACAGGAGTTGAACCTATGTTTCTTCTGCACACCGTTGGATGCTCT
Source organism: Desmophyllum pertusum (assembly GCA_029204205.1). Classification (NCBI taxonomy): domain Eukaryota; kingdom Metazoa; phylum Cnidaria; class Anthozoa; order Scleractinia; family Caryophylliidae; genus Desmophyllum; species Desmophyllum pertusum. The sequence goes on from MU825875.1 coordinate 134,898, forward strand.
ACAACTGAGGCTACAGGAGAACTCATGGGAGCTTAGGCCACATGTAACTAGGTTCAAAATGTGACACACTTCCCGCAAACGTTAGGATTAATTTTGTCGATACGTGAGATATGTGTAGAAAGGAAATGATGGTGAATTTTAAGCTTGGTAGAAATATGAGAAAGAAGTTTATAAGTTTCCAAATTCTCCCAACAAAAGGTCAAACCTATGACCTTCTGCACACCCGGATCAGAATGCTCTACCAACTAAGCTACAGGAGACTTGTGGGAACGTAGGCCATATAGGTAACCGTAAGTTCTAGGCACAAGGACATGTTTCTCGTGTAGGTCTTGTGTAGGAAAGTAAACAATTTACTCTGCCTTTTTTATGTTTTATTTTGCAAACACCCTTGTTTCTATTGCATAGGCTGACCCACATTAGCTAGACTCATTGTCATTCACTTCAAATTGTAAACACTATGTTCCATGTAATGCTGTGGAGAAAAACACTGTACCTTTTAGAGCATCATTTAGTTTATCAACAAAATTCCTTGTAAGCTTTGTCTACCACAGCTTCCACCTAATGAATAAAAGACTAGAGTACAACAATCTGTAGTGCCTTTCTTTCACAAGTCATCAAAACAATTTGAAACCTTAGTTAGTTTTTAAAATATTCTATACCTTCGCAGGATGGCTTCACATGATCAAGTTCAGGTATTTTAGTGACGACGGAGGTGTGAATGAGGTCAAATGTTTAGATCCCCAAAAAGTCCCTAAAGGCTAAACTAACTCCAAAAAGTCCGACGGTCCAGAACGTAACCCCCCAAAAGTCCCTTTTTTTCTCCAAGAACCCTAGGGTATGCTTTTTATCAACCCCCAAAAAGTCGCAGCCAAAACCTTTCTAACCCCAAAAATCTTGAAATAAATATTTTCAAGTTTGTTGTTCGCCAACTGTTAATCTTCCTCAGTTTTAACCATCTTTGTTGCTTTTCAGTTTATTAGTAACTTCTTTGGTGTTTTTCTTCTCAGTAAACAACTATTTTGAGGTTTCATTTTCTTCTAGATTTATATATTTTCCAACAGTTTTGGGCGTGAAAAAGTTACTAATGTCAAGAACTTTTCAACCTCTCAGGGTTCTCATCAAGACATGATAATGGACTTTATATTAGTTACTACGTTAAAAATGCTGGACACTGTAAAAATAAAACATGAACAGTGATTCCCTAAGGTGCTGTCTTAAATGAGGTTTCCTTCAATTTTAAAGTACTTTTGTACACAAGAAACTACTTAAAATATAATATTTCTAAATTTAGGAGAGTTTTGTCAGCCTGATCATGATATAAACTCTCTTAAATTTTTTTTAATTACTTAATACTTTCTCTAACGATATATACTTTCTCAATGCTCAGTTGTGTGTGTACTGAAACTTTACACCTGTACTTAATTTTTAGGGCCTACTAGAGCTTTGCCTTCAGAGATTGGTTTTCTAGTTGCTGGTAACTATAGCGTAATTACACAAGATGGATACACAGAAAACTGTAGTGCAAACATAATTATGTAGTAAAGAGGGGACATTGGGGTTTGCGGTATTGCGGTATGTGGACAATTTTTCATGCGATATTTCGGTAATTCTAATCTAAAATTGCGGTATTGCGGTATTCTCAAAACCTGCGGGATTCGGTTTTTTAGTGTTTTGGATCGGTAGTAAAAATTATCCTCCAGTGTTGTATGACTTTTACAACCCTTTTCGATCCTTTTCCAGTTCCTTGTCGTTTCACGGAAACGCTTCGAACAGTTCTAAGATCCTCTAATCCGTCACGCGAGTTTATAGTAGTCATATTACATGAAACGTGATAACAATTTGATCGTTTTAACAATCTAAGGCGGATATTTGTGCGAAATTTAACGAACAGAGTAGTGGTTTTTCAGTATGCTATCAATTTTTGACAAGGTATTGGACGTATTGCGGTATTTGGCGATGTTTTTTTTGCGATATTGCGGTATTTGTCAATTTTTTTGCGGTATTGCGGTGTTCAGAGCCACCAAGTGTCCCCCTCAGTAAACTATATGTGGTTCATTATTACAAATCCAATGTGTGGTTCCACGAAAATATCCATACCCACCTCCGTGGAAGGTCATTGGAAATCCCGAAGGGGAGGGGGGGTCTCAAAAGCCAATCCTTTAAAGGAAAGTAGGGATGTGGCGAGGAGAGGGGGGGGGGGGTTCAAACCAAAAACATCTGTGGGGGAGGTATGGATATTTTCTGGAGCCACACAATTAGCATATGTCCAGCAAGCACTGAAGAGTGTACCAACAGGGAGAGCATACAACTACGTACCGTTTTCCTTGGTTTTTGTTTGTGTTTCCAACAAGGTTTGTTGACCTGCTTTGAGACTTCATCATGAGCTGATTTTCCTAATGTTCTGAGCACAATACAAGAAGTAACTAAAACTATGATCAAAGACAGTTTGAATTTCAGTTAAAATGGATTATAGAAAGCAGATTCCATGAAAAGTGTTTCTTGTTTCATCTAGGATCGGTTTTCACATGTCTGACTATACAATCAGTAATCTGTTTACCAAGTTACCTGTGTATGTCTGCCTCACTTTCCATTTCAAAAATAGTATTTTCCGCAAGAAGACTTGAGAGTACTGAAAAATAAGAACAATAAAATTATTTGTGTGGAAATAAATGATGGTTAATTTTAAGCTTGGTAGAAATACAATGAGAAAGGTGTTTTAAAATCAGTCAGTGACACAAGCTACTTGGGAAAATGTTTCTGGAGTTCTCCGCCACAGAAGTTGAATCTATGACGCTTCTGCACACCGATTTGGAAAGCTCTGAGCTATGGGGACTTGTAGGAGGCATTAAGGTCATATAACTAAGTTGAAATGTCTTTTCCCTAGTGAAAATATTTTTTGAAAGATCGATGTATCTGCATAAGAATCTTATGTCGATCTTCTTCAGCTGGCGATCCTTTAGGATCTTTATCGGAATTCTTGCAAAGATCTTTCCAGTTGCCTACCAGGTCCCTGCAAAGATGCCTTCAGGCCCCTGCCAGGTTCCCTGCAAAGATACTTCAGGCTCCTGCCAGGTCCCTGCAAAGATCCTTCAGGCGCCCTGCCTGAGGCCCCTGCAAGATACTTCAGGCCCCTGCCAGGTCCCTGCAAAGATACTTCAGGCCCCCTGCCTGAGGCCCCTGCAAGGAGATCCTTCAAGCCCCTGCCAGGTCCCGGCAAAGAACTTCAGGCCCCCTGCCTGAGGCCGCCTGCAAGGAGTTCCTTCAAGTCCCTGTCGGTCCCCTGAAAAGATACTTCAGGCCCCTGCCAGGTCCCTGCCTAGGTCCATGCAAAGATCCCTGCAGTGTCTGCAACCAACATAGCTTAGAGGAGTCTGGAGTTAAATGCTTGCCAGTAGGGGTGTGCCATGCAGGCTGTCAAACCCTGACCCTGATTTATGACATGAATTTTAAAAAGAGAAACTAATAGGTGTTTATTTGAGCATTTCAAGATTCCTGACAGTACATCTGTTGTGAACATTGATATTGTTTTTTGTCTGACGCAAGGTCGGGACGGCAGCCAGGCTGCAGAAAATGTTGGGGGCAAATATTTTCTGTAATTTAACTGAAGGGCACCCAAGTACCCTGTCTATGACAGCATCGGAGTAAACAACCCATACCCTTTTTATGAACCTACAATGCCGGGTCATAAGTGTTTGGGAACACCTTCACGCAGATGTTAGTGAAATGTTCTACGGCCATCCCCCTCCCGCCCTCATAGCAGTGTTGAGTTTTGAGAACCATTACTATCACACGTTTGTAACAAGAATGTTTTAATGATATAATAGTTTTCAAGCACCGGTTTTGGGGGAGAGGGGGAGTCGAATATAAGCCTACAAAATCGAAAACAAAAGTACTAATAATTATTACATTTTGTTATTTTCTGCGTATACAGTTTTTCACAAGTGTCCCAACTACTTATATGACCTTGCATTGTAAGGTCGAAAAACCAAATACTCCTATTGGCGGCACAACATCCGGTATAGGATATATATATATGGGGGTGAGTCCCCCTCTCCTCCCCCCGGACGCTCAGCACTGATGAAGCGGCAGCTTAGCTTCCCCCGAACCCTTTAGCCTACTGCATGAAATTTTAGCTACATTGAAATATTATTTTTTTACTCTTACCCAAGGTGCATCCTTTGATGTTTTTCTGAGCCTTTTGCCGCTAAACGCTTGGTCAAGCCTTTCAGCATATGCCTGTTCTATCTATTTTTGCCTCTATGATATGAAATTAATTAAATGAATTTGATAATCAATTTAGTTAAATAGATTCATTAAATAAGGTACATTAAATTAATTTGTGAAATTATTTGAGGCACCACAAGGGGTGTCACATACAAGTTGAGAGGATTAATAAAAGAATAATGAATAAATGAATCATTATACCTGGTTAATTTCTTGTGTTTTTCCCCCCTTTGGGGTGTATTCTCTTGCGCAGAACTTAATAGAACTGAAGTCACGCGTACGCCACATTTTCTGCGGCCAGCATTAAACTCGGCACCCAGACCTTCTCAATGCTTTCCGGAAAATTTTTTTTCCTATATAAATAATATAATTCTTAACAGGGAGGCTAGCTCCGAGCAGCAAAACTATTTGAACGGCAAAATCCGAAAATCGCTTGAATCCCAACTTTCCTTTGCTTTTCATACAACCTAGACAAACCGAATGTGAATGTCGATCAGATTGAAAGTACGAACTTCGCCCCGATTTTTTTTTTCGATTACGGTTCGCGTGCACAGATCAGAGAAGTGTGGAACGTCTTTTCCAAAGTTTTTTCTGAATTTTTTTTCGCTACATAGATTCGTAGCCGTTAAGGCCCTGATCCCAAAATAGTACGCGCCATCACTCGCCATCCCTTGCTCAGCCGCGCGCGTTGGTGGCGGCGGCTTTTCTGAGGCTTGCCCTTCCCTCTCCCACACGTGTTTTTTGACAGACGACAAATCTTTATCTAAACCCCTCCCCCTGCTCGCAGCAAAATCAATTCACTTCTGCGGCTTTGAGTGTATTACGCTAAAATGTATGGGCGACATTTTTTGTTTTGCGATCGATCGGAAGGAAATCCGACACGCGCAAACTGCTGCGAGGCAGGGGAGGGGTTTGTAAAGATTTGTCCGGCGGTCAAAAAACACGTGTGGGAGAGGGAAGGGAAGCGCGCGCGCGCTGGATGAGCTCGAGTGAGTGGCGGCGTACTGGGACTAGGCCTTACGGTTAAAAACGATCCGATGTAGCGAAAACTAAAATTCAAGAAAAAACTTTGGAAAAGACGTTCACATTCTGCTCGACTGTGGCGAACGTAATCGAAAAAAAAGATCGGGCAAGTTGTACTTTTTTCGGTCTTATCGACTTCACATTTGGTTTGTCTGGTGTGTATGGAAGCAAAGGAAAAGTTGTGATTCAAGCGATTTTCGGATTTTGGTTTTCAAATGTTTTGCGGCTCAGGAGCTGCCTCCACTTGTTAAGAATATATTTAATATAGGAAAAAATTTTTTCCGGAAAGCGAGATAGGTCTGGGTGCGATGTTTAAATGCTGGCGCAGAAGAATGTGGGGTAGCGGTCATTCCTATAAGTTCGCGCAGAGAATACAAAAGAATAACACAAGAATTAACTAGGTAATGATTCATTTATTCAGTTGGTCCTTTATGATCCATCTCACTTGTATGCCCCTGTGGAGGCCCTTGTATCATTGGATTGCGGAGGAAGAAGATAGCAAAACAACAACAAAACAGGCACAATATATATTACAGAGCTCTAGAGTTTTTAAGATCACCGATGCAGAAAATCCATTCATGGCAAGAAGGACTGTCCTCCTTGGAGAGATAACTAATACCAGAATAATATTCTTAAACTGATCGTGATGAAATAACAAATAAACGAAACCACTACTTTCAGCTTAATATTTAGTCATTTTCAAAATGCCCAAGGAGAGGATAACAAAAATTGAGTTCTAAAAAATAGCAAGCCTGTCTTTAGGGTATTGTTGTTGTGAAATGACCATACAATATTGCATAGCAAATGCCTGTGGAAACTTTTCTGACATTTTGATTTATAAACACTGTTTTTACCAGCAGTTGCTTGGAATTTTTCCCGAGTTTCCATACAAGTCCTTGTCATAAGGGTTCTTACCTTTCATTGAAAATATCTGAAACTTCGCGGCAAAACTCATTTCCTTGACGAACAGCAATTTTCGTAATTCTTCGTAGCCTTTCTGTTCCTGTTTTACAAAACACAGAAACATATGTAAGTTATAAACAGTAGTTTACAAATTATTTTATCCCTTCCGAAAATTAAATACAATGCAGTTTTATGTGCACTGCTTTCCGCTAACTTGAAAGGCAAATATCCTCTAATTAGTGAAATATAGCCCTAAGAAGAGTCCTCAACTTGGTCATGGTTGATGCTTGAAGGTTTTAGCTCTATCTTTGACAGAATACGTAGACGTTCCTGCATAACTTCGTCCGAAATTTCACGGCCATTTTCCCATCCTGTCAGCTAATACTTCTGTAACATTTTTCCCAGGGGTCTGTGTTTCTGGCGTCGGCTAACTTGGGGTGTGGGGTGGGCCGCGAGAGTAAAGCGGCCAGGAGTACACGACCACCTACAACAGTTAAAATCATTTCTCCTCTTTATACTGCTGTAGAATTGTTTGTCCCTGAAAATTTGTATTTTCCTCGAAACTAATTTGCATTATGAGTTGTAGGTCCTGGAATGAACCATGTATACTGAAAGGGAGGAGGGAGGGAGGGAGGGATGGGGGTGGGGTGGGTGGGTAAAGCTTTGACAATGTCAGAATCCTTTCAGGAAGAAGCCGGCTTCCTGAAGAAAGAAAAAACTTCAAGTGCTTTGGAGGGAGTGAGTTAATGTGGTAAGAACGGAAGCTATATTAATTTGTATGTACTAGAATCCTGATTGCCTACAAATGTATACATTTTCCAGATGATTTTTACAAACTTTGTACAGCTTTAGCTAGTGCATATATTTTTAAGGGTGATTCGCATATCTTATTCGACACTATATATTATCGGACAGCCGAGAAGAAAGATACTCAAAAACGAAAAAAGAAAACGGAAGCCAGTTCCAACATACTTCTTGGATAACATTCGTTCCATCGAGTCTACCGATCGAGTTTGTTGTTCAGATCCATTTGCGTGTTTCAGAGAAAAAATACTTTATTTCAGTAAACGTGAAGAACATGGCGGTCTCTTCCACTCATTAAAATAGCCAACCGGCCGCGAAGGAAATTTGAGAAAAAGGCCACGAAACTTGACCACAGAAGCTTCCACGATTTCAGCAGCTGAAGACTTCACGCCATATTGTATCCCATAAGCCAATCCTGGCTGTTGTTTTTGAGTGCTGACCGCTGACAGAGAGCTTTGTACCTCCAGCGAGTCCCAACGAATCTGTTATCGGACAGCCGATAATAGCAAACCCGTGTATTTTCGATGCGAACTTTACCGAACGCGCGCGATGTTTTCCAAAGCCTTGAAATATGCTTCGCATGTTTGACAATTGATCTGTGAAGTAAGGAAAATCTTCCTGCGGCTACCTCAGGTGATCTATCTAAGGTCATTTCTTTATTATTATTTTCAGCCTAAAAACGCCACAAATCTGGAACGTGTTTCGCGTCCGGATAATATATTTTGATGTCGCGATAATAGGTTGCTTGACCTAAAGACCTAAACTTTGTTATGGATTTTCTCTCAAAAGATTCCTGTGAAATAAAATTGAGAAACGCTTATCGCTATTCTATATCCTCAACTTAAAGTGTAAGAAAAATTGGAATGAAACTCCTTCTCTTCTCCGTGAATTACATGTACGCAACATAAAAGTGTCTCGATAATATATGCGATACCTTACAGCACACTAATTTTTTACTCTTCCACAATTCTATTCCCTTGATGAAGACATTCCGCTTTAATTAGAAAGTGAAATATAAAACGGAAATAGCGAAAACAGATAGTACAGAAAGGGAGTCTTATTTGCTTTCTTCAAATTATTTTGTACTCATGTTGGTTTAGAGTTCTAGATAATTGTTTTGAAGTCATTCATGTGGGCAGATATGTCAAAAATTCCACTTCGGACTTCCTTCGCAAGGATAAAACACATTTATTAAGCTTTACTAAGGAGTTTAAGCTTATCTGAGTGAGAAGACAACTGACAGAGTTACATTGCTAATGAACCAAATGAAATAATTTGTACAAAATTTGTACAAAGAGGTAGAAAAAAATGTTTCTGAGCAGGAAAGTAAGATTTATAGGTTAACAATTTATGCTAATATCAAATTTTCTGAGTTTTCGTGGCCAGGTCATATGATGGCGCACTGTATGGGTTTTATCGTTAGGAGTAAAATATAAGGGCCAGCTAGTGCACATGGCCTGCATGGTCAAATCCTGAATTAATTATTTTTTCTTCATTTAAGTTTTTTGAGTTTGGCAAAGGGCTGGTTTACTTACACAACCGAGTAAGTCAGAATCGGAATCAGAAGTGCAGAGTCCATACAAAACACTACAAATTGCAATTGTGAAGCATAAGGTCAAAGCATTCTCGGATCCTTATACCACTTCTGATTTCTAGTGTCTTGTACGGAAAACAACTAGGGCATTTTATTTCATGTTCGCTTTCTTTTGCTCTCCGAGGGGAAGGGGGGGGGGGGGGGTACTCTCATATATAGCCTATACGAGGATGTGTCAACTTAGGTCTAGGTTCATATACAGGGTATGGGTTTTTTGACTCGAAGCTGTCATAGACAGGGTACTTGGGTGCCCTTCAGTTACCAGGAAATATTTCCCCAACATTTTCTGCAGGCCCAGCTGCCGTTTGACCTCGCGTCCGATGAAAACGATATCAATGTTGACAACAGATTACTGTCAGGAATAAGATGCTCAAATAAACACCAACGTTTCTTTAAAAAAAAATTCATGTCATAAACAGGGTAGGGAAGTGTAAAATGTGTGTCACAAACAGGGTCAGGGTTTGACAGCCTGGGCGGCACACCCCTACTTAAACTTGGGCTGAGTACCTACCACCCCCATCCCCAGGCTTTTGCTGGTCCCCTATACTCATCCCACTATCTGAGAGCTTGGAAACAGGCTAAGAGCAAACAGGCCCCTAGGGACAAATTTGGTTGATCAACAGGGGAGCCTTGGTAAAAAATAATGACAGGTTCAATATAAATCTTGGAGTATCATTTTATTGTATTAAAAATATGCAGGACCATGCCAGACTGATTATACTATTTTTCACCGCTAAATATCCACGAAACTAGCCCGCACGCAATGCTAACATGCTCCCTGCACCCAATTAATAGAGCCTACCCACCCACCTCCCCTTCAGCGACGTCTACCTATTACACATATCTCTGTCGTTCAAACCTCTGCCTAGACTAAATCTTGACACCCATAACTTAGCCTTGCCTGGGCAGTGAGTGGCTTTGTTTGCAGTGAAAATGTTTTACAACCTTAACTACCATAAAGCTCTATTTAGCCCCCCCCTCCCTCTAGTGAGCCCCCATCTGTAATAAGGCCCCTTTTGGAAGTCAGATTTCGTAATAAGCCCCTCCTCTCTTTTAAGCCCCCCCCCCCCCCCCTTCTTGAGGCCTAAAATTAAATAATCCCCCTGGGAGCTTAATAGAGCTTTTATGGTACATGACTAATATAATATTATATTTACAATAACAATTATTATTGTGACTCTGTAAAACAAAAACACCTTTCTCCGATCCTCCACTATTTAGAAGTATTATTTATTCTTATGTAGCTTAAATTCCACCTACTAACTCTGGATGCTTTCTATCGTCAAAGGCAGCAGTGGCGACTAAAATTAAGGCTAATTCTTACATATAAGAAAGTAAGAAATTAAGCATATAAGAAAATAAGTATTATTATAAGGCTTAGTATAAAAAGGGGACAGGCCTACAAGACTCCTACAGTCGTGACATTTGCCTGTTCTGTATTAAATTCGATACAGCGGAATCCTGATTTCTTGAACCCTCGATTTCTCAAAAACCCTCTTATCTCAATCCAAAAGTCATTGGATTTGTTTCACTATAATTTTACCCCCAATATTTTGAACTCCTGATTTCTCGAACCAACGTCTTTCATTTCCTTGGAGGTTCGAGAATTAAATGATATATAAATGTATACATCTGCTTAAGACTTTAACTAAATAACTTATATACTAAAATATACTTTCCTCTGTGGGAAACCAAAAGTTTTAAGTGCTAAACAGTGTGTAGTACGAGCAGACACTGAAAGCCAAACCATTAGAGATATGGCTCCTTGTGCACTGTTTAAGCAGGCCTAATTTATATGCTGCATTTCAGTCATATCAAATGTAATCCACGTTCCAGAAAAATTGTTGAAGTCACTTTGAATCAGTGCAAATATCAAAATACATGTAGAACATGTTGCAGCTTCTATGGCAAGGTTTCTATGGCTTGGATTACATTTGACTTGAAGCAACATCAATAATTATTAGACCTAAGTTTGTTAGAACATTTTGGGTTTCAGGATAGAGTGATTTCATTTAACCTGTGAAACAATATCTAAGTTCAGTTAATAGTGCGTAATAGTCAAAACTAAACAAAAGAAAACAATGGAATTAGTGTCTAATAGTATCTAATATATATATAGTGTAGTAACTATTTCACAGGTTTAGTAAAATCACTCTAAAAGATTAAATAACATAATATAATACCATAAAATCCCAAAAATAAGCCCCAGGGCTTATATTTTTTGAGGGGCTTAGTATAAAAAGGGGACAGGCCTAGACGACTCCTACCCTTTCTGTATCACTTATATTTAAAGGGCAAGAGTCACAAGATATATGCTTGTGTAACTCTGCTCTCTTTCAGCAGCTTCGTGTGCCATCATTACAGATGCACCAGTCTACATGTATATATGCAGATAATTTGAAAACATTATTAATCTTTCCTTTTACCGTCATGGCTGCTATGAAACACCCTGTACAATGAATTAATGCTATCAGAGGTGAGGTATTTGCAGTATGTCTCCCATGGAAGTGAGATTCTTAGAAAATTTGAAAGTCAGCTGAAAATTTGTGACCTTCAAACAAGGGGGTGGGGGGAGGGGGGGGGGGGGGGGGTCTCAGCCAAAACTTTTAAAGGAAAGTATGAAGCTAAACTGGAAATTCCAGGGGGGTGGTGGGATTCCAACAAAAAACCTTCCAATGTTCAAGTCAAGGGGAATTATGGATGTTTTCTGGAACCACACATTTTGAATTAAAGTTGTCACTTCAGAAATCTACTTGAATTTGTTATGGGTGGGTAGTCAGGTATAGTGACATGGAGGTGCGAAGACCTTTTGGGGTTTGAAATTAGCGATTTGTGGACTTTTGGGGGTTATAAATTTTCTGGCGGATTTTTGGGGTAGAAAGATTTTGGCAGGAAATTTTTGGGAGTTGATAAAAAGCGTACCCTTAGAGTTCTTGAGAAAAAAAGGACTTTTGGGGGGTTACGTTCTGGGCTGATGAACTTTTTTTGGGTTGGTGTTAGCCTAATGGAGTTTTTTGTGGTCCAAACATTTGGCACCTCCCCATCACTAATATACCTGAGTACCCCCCTGGCTTTGACTGTCGACTACAAACCCTGAAGGTTCTGGTGAGTGGTGAATTAGATTCCACTAACAGCATTTGCCAGCTCTCTGGCGGTAAATACAATACCAAGAACCCCACATACTAAGCCAAAATTATGATTGTCACCCTTACCACAATGTTGTACCATTTGAGCTCATTCCATTTCAGAACCATGTGGAAAATACAGGGGAACATAAAGCACAGACAAGTACCAGTAAAGCTACCCACCAAACCCATGAATAAGCCAAAATGGGGCACGACAATGGCCATAAGCAGACCAAAGGACAGGACTAAGGGGCGCGATATTATGATCCAAACCCAGTGATAAGGTGTATCTACGTGCAAGTGAGGGAAGGACGGCAGGATCTTGTGATCAAAGGTTTCCAACACAATGTAGCTTACAATAGGGAAAGCTGTGAACACGTTTGTTACAACCAAGGCGTTGGCCAGAATGTAGAATGCCGGACTGGTTTTGAGGTTGACAGTAATGGCCTGATCTGTGTCTGCTCCGAATCGTAGTACAGGAAGTAGGCCAAAGGCGACTTTGACTATTGCTGCCAGTAGGAATGCAATGTTCATCATCATGGGGTACTGGTCAGGGCGTTTCATGCTGCCCTCGACACCTGGGAACACTGCATGGGCTGTGTAGCTGAAGACAATGACACCAAAACCAACTGGGAAGGTATTGATGTCAAATGGAGGAATATTGGCGATAGACATGTCCTTGTACTGTGTTATCGAGTAGATGATGATTGTAATAATGGACGACATCAGGGCGAACACAGATACCATGCTGATCCAAGCGATGACTGACACCCGCCGGATAAACAAGGCAGGAAGTGCGACGCAGGCACTGATGGCAGTCCAGGTGTACATATCATATGGGGCATACTTGTGTAGGATGTCAGTGAATATGGTCCCTAGGAGCACAAGGTACGAGATCACACCTCCAAACATCTCACAAAACTGCACCAAGCTAACAATGCGGTTCCCCCATCCGGGCCACACGGCTTCCCCGACCTCCGGGTAGTTCACTCGGACACGCTTCACTTGCCCCGTGCGTTTGGATTTTTCATACAAACACTCTATCAACAGCTTCCCGGTGTAGCAGCAAAGCAACGCCACGATGGCATTAGCAGCAACGGCCGCCCATCCCCCCATCCGCACGGCATAAGGTACCCCTAGAATCCCCGTCCCCTGGATGAGGTTTGTTACGTTCCATCCTGCGAGGAATGCCGAAGCACGGCGGTCGTCGGAAGGCTTCTCTAGCAGTGAAATCGTCATTGTGGACTTCATGTTACGTATACTCTGAGAGAAACCAGCTGGTGACAGACTTGCCCGGCGATGCTGGAAGTCGCTCGCGATCTCGGTTCGCTCTGTCGCGCTAACAGATGCGATTGTTCGTCCAAATTGATAACCGTCGGGTTTTGTTCGTTCATGGCGATGTCTTCGTTGTCCACTTGAGTAGCCATGTCTGGGCGAAGATCTCTTTTCCTCGTTTCGGTTTAGCTTTTATAAAGACCGTGTAATCTTTGGTATAGATGTCCTAGCGTAGCGTGATCTGCTCAGAATGAATGGTATTCACACAACGATTGAGGATTCGGTCCCATGTGAAGCTACAGCGTTTGTGTATACACGTGCTAGTGTTGTGTTTGTATACACAACAAACCCAGCAGTGGCTCGCATTGTAACCTCCCACACGTGATCGACACACACGAACGATTTGACACGTGATACGATTATTCTGTTTTGTCCAGAACTTGGAGCTACAAGTTATGGTTCAAGAGGGTTCAAGAAATAACAAAGCAGTTTAAAATATGCTGCGAACAACTGTATCTGACTAGCAAAGGCCTGTAGGTTCAAGCACATGAAGTTAGAGGCCCGGGGTTTATAGAGGTCATTCAGCGGATCCGAAGATCAAGAACAAAGAAGTGTTTGAAACATGATCCAAATTTCCAGCACGTGGATAAACGTCAAACCGTACTTTGATCAATGAACTTACATGTAATTAGCCTATGAATAGGCTCCGCGGTGGGGATGGGGTAAAAAGAAAATGGCGTGCGACCGGGGCGAAGCCTGGCGCAGTTTTCTTTTTACCCCATCCCCACCGCGGAGCCTATTCATAGGCTAACATGTATAGAGAATGGGGGAACGGGAATGGGGTCCTCTAAAAGGAGGAATCTCTAAAATAGGGAATCTCTAAAAGTTAAGGAGGAATCTCTAAAATAGGGAATCTCTAAAATCGTTATCCGTTTACTGAAAACAAACTTGGATAAGGGGCTTTCATTACAGGTAGCCTGCGTGGCAGGCGTAGAAAAGGGAGGGAGGGGAGTTTGGCGAGCAGCGCGATCGTGCGATCGTAATCTAGTCGGGGGAATAAGCAACCTCGTTCCCAGGGTCTCTCATCTTCCCGCCCCCTGGAGCGGAAGATGAGAGACCCTGGGAACGAGGTTGGGGAATAAGTACTTGACGTCAAAATCCTTATCAAAATCCCATCTCCGAGAATATACTGAGCCCGCGGTTTTCGGCTTTCAACCAGTGGGTTGCTAAGATACCCGTTGAAAAGTACTTCAAGTCTCGGCTGCAAAAACAAAATGGTTTGGCGCATTTTTGCGTGAGATTAAAATGTAGAAAACAAAAGAATTATGGAGCCCCGTGGTCGCAATTTGGCAGATAGGCACAATATAAATGTAAGTTGCCGCCATGATACTACTGTAGATATGTTTTAAATCATATCATGACAAGCGAAAACTATCGGTAGTTGTGCGAACTAATGCTGAGAGCCCCGAGGCTGATTTCAAGAGTTGAAGGATGTAAAATAGTGGACGGAATATGTGTGCAAAGACGACTGCGAGTCCGCGTATCACATCAGTAAGATCTGCCTTGATGCGAGTCAAAGTGTTTAAAGTTTTTCGTGTTACTTTAATACATGTAAGGCTGCAAGCCGAGGCCAAAGTTGAACGAGAGTCGCCGATCATGAGCTATCGTGTGACAGGTTCTTCCTGTCATTACCGTGGGCTAGGGTGGGAGTAAAAACTTTGACTACTCGCAATGAAAATTTGAGCTGGTACACATGAGAGTTACCGAGATACATGAGAGTTTCAGGTCAAACGAGAGCAAGAATTTCAACTGCTGTCATTTCCCACTATCTCTATAGTTTTTTTTTAGGGCAAGCATTGTTGTCAACTCTCGTTCTCGTTTTCCCAGGCTTGGTTTGTCTTCTAATTAAACCGGAATGAAATACGATTTCCCTAGGCCGATTAGATCAAGCTTTAATTTCTAGTATAGACAGCTGCCGGTTTTTAACAAAAGCGTAAAATTCCTTATAAATTTATAGGTGTTATGGAAGACTAGTACTTTGCATACACCCTCCATTAAGCGGTCGACACTTACCAAATTCGGACCAAATTTTGCAAAGCATTATAAAACAGCAGGATAATAGCGATAGCTTCCCGAATAGCAAAGAGAAAAAAACAAAGCGTCGGATGTCTTCCTAGCTGGCTAACAAAAGGTGAACAACTGCAGCTTGCCGATACGACAAATAAGTTCAGCTCAAATAAGTTGTCTAGAGAACATATTTTAAATTGTAGTTGATAGCAACTTTGACCCTGATCGTTTAAGACAAGAATAGAGTAGTGATAAACTGTTTGTTATTTAGATTATGGAGTAACTGAGCTTTTTACGCTAATTCTTAGTATGCATCAAGCACTGAACACCTTTTCATTGACGTTCTAGTAAAGTGCTATGATAAAGATGTCTTTGATAATCAACGGATAGAGTTGGAAAATGTCTAACAAAGCATGCCTAAACGAGCACGAAACGTTAAATTGGACCAGAGATACACACAAAACAACTTGGATTTTTTCCTCCAAAATCACCAAAAAACGCGACCTTCACTACCATTGACACTCTGTCAAAAAAATTCCCTTTTCCCAACGTTTAGGTTAAAACTTTTTCAACGTGAACAAAGGCGACTGAAAGGCCAACAAAACCACAGAATAAAATAAGAGAAAAAGGAGAGCAAGAACGGCAAAAAAAAAAGGAAAAGAAAAGCCTAAAGTCAGGTGTGTTTTTCACGTCCAAAAACTGTCGAAATTTTGATTTCTGCGCATGCCCAAGGAAAATATTGAATTCGTTGCTTCTACGTAGAAGGGGATGTTAGTTGCCGTGTTTTAAACTAAGTTTTAGACAGTTTGACATTAAACTGTTGAGATAATGGCCACTGAGAAATAGGCATCTGGGATGTTAGATTGCAGTTTTGTGGAAAAAGCCCAGTAGTCAATGGGTTAAGGGAATAGTTATAAACGCGCCTGAGTGCATTGTTGAGTTATATAAGCACGCGGGAATTCGAAACCACAAACTAGCCATCAGGAGGCTTTAATCTATCAGAATCGATATTCAAACCTAGGTTATACTCTGGGTTGTGCGAAACTTCTTTTTTGAAGAATAAGAATATTCAGCCTGGAATGGAAATGTATATTCTTACAAAAAACGGTGTATAATTTTCAAAGTATAATGTAAATTTCTGGGAACATAGTGTGCTGAAAATTATTATTAAGGGTAATTTATACTTCCCTTTTATGAAGATAAGTAGTTTAAAACAGTCGCTAATTTCAAAATAAGCTCTCAAAGTCGAGGTCTTTTCGTGTTTCGATCAGAGCTCTAGTTAGCTTGATGTGATCACATGGTACCGATGGTACCATAATCTACTTCGTTAGAAACACTAAATTGTAACTTTAATATGGCTGAAGAAACTGCATCATTAAATTAAAACGAGAACAGACAGGACTTTTTGAGTGAATCAGTCATCTGTCATTTTTCAATTTTTTGGACTTCATTTCAACCGATCATTACCGATCGATAATTAAAAAAAAAAATGTTTATTTCAAATAAAACTCATTTTAGTGATAAGTAAGTAACTTTATTTGAGTTTCAGTCGTTCTAGCGTAGTGATAATTAATGTAAAAGCTTACGGGAGGTTTTTATAAGGAGGCAGCACTTCACTTCTATTTCCTCACAATCATAAGTTGAAAAAAAAATTATACGAAAAATTTCTTAAAACGTGTCTAATCACAGCAAGTAGATGAAAATAACTATACTGCTATAAACCATAAGTAAGCTTGTCGAAATATATTATGTTACTAAGCAGGCCTCACTGAAGCCACCTTTGGTTCATTCGATCTTCGGTACGGAAGCCGATAAGGGTCACAAGTTGTCGCTTCCGAGTTGTCGCTAACAAAGGAGGGACTTCTAGTAGTATAATGTGGAAGGAAGGGGGACAGCGACAACTTGGAAGAAGATATTCCGGGGGGAGGAAGTTAGTTCAAAAGCTCGTGTGGCTACTAACAAAGTATAACTAACCTCTTAGAGATTCGTAAAGTTCTCCCACACCCCCTCCCCCTTCCTTCCACATTATACTACAAGAAGTCCCTCCTTTGTTAGCGACAACTCGGAAGCGACAACTTGGAAGCGACAAGTCGGAAGCGACAACTTGGAAGCGACAACTTGTGACCCTTATCGGCTTCCGTACTTCGGACACAAAATGTCACTTGCGGAAATAAATGATGGTATATGTCACTTGTTTGATCGTATTATCTCGCTGGTAATAATGCAGATACCGAGTTTATCACCAGAAGTAGCACTGTAGCATTGGGATGATGTCACCGGTGTAAGTTGGATGGTTGTTGTAAATCAATGCTGCCTTCTCTTCCTTTCTGCTTGGAAATCGATGAGAACTTAAACGAGCTAAATCAAAAGAAAACAATGCATCAATTATGTACGCTTTATGAATGTATGTAGCACAGATTGACCTTGACTCTAAAGCCCGGGCGAAAACAATCTCGTTCCCAGAGTCCTCGTTACCCTTGTCCGCTCCACCGCTGGACAAGGATAACGAGGACTCTGGGAACGAGATTGGGGCGAAAAAAGATCGAGTTGACAAGAGTCTCAACTCTCGTTTCACGCATGCGTTCTCGGAGACTCTTGTAGACTCGTACTCTCTCGCCGAATTTAAAGCTGCTCAATTGTTTCACCTTGATAGTCGTGGAAAGTTTTCTCTCGTTTGGCCCACGCTTCATGATAGTCCATGAGAGTTGACGAAAAGTCTCCTCCATCAACTCTTGGCAACTCTCGTTGGCTAAATATTCCTCGCAAAGCGGGATCAGGTTTCGGGATCAGATTTCGGGATCAGGTTTCGTATATAATTTCACCAGCCAGAGAAAATTATACAGTAGAACCCGTTAAAGGAGCTACGTCACGGATGACGCATCTTGAAAAATTGGCTAATTTTTTCAAGTTCGCCGTTCGCAATCCGTCTTAATCTTCTCCATCCTCAACCATCCTCGTTCTTGTTTGGTTTATTTTTACCTCTTTGGTGTTTTTCTACATTAGTTAAAACTGTTAGTTTGAAGCAAGAGAGGATGATCTCGAGGACACATCCCTCATACATGGGCCTCTTCCAATGATAATTTTGTTCAATCTAATTTTAGCGCGTGGTCATACTGCGCGGCTATTTTAAGGAAGACACCTGATTGGTCAGTTGTAATGACGTAATGAAATTTAATATTTGGCGTAAAATCTTAAATTTCATTGCGTCATTAAATACGATTTCAGTAGATGGACGTCAACATGACGGCGAGAAAAATCTTCGCAATGACATCTTATCCTCTGATCATGGCCGCGCGACCATGGGACGAGAACTAAAATAACTTTCACAGCATGGCGCGAAGCTTAAAATAGATTGAAAAAAACTATCATGGGGCATGGGGATGTATTCTCTTAGATCATCCTCTCTTGTTTGAAGCCGTTTCTTCAATTTGAAGGTGATTTTGCACTTCGCAAAAATAACTTAAAATATCGTGACATAACTCCTTTAATACGAACACCGCCAAAGGGACATCCAAGTGTCCGTACTAATCGGGCCTTCAGTAATAAACGTCACGGAAACATATTTTATTGTTACAAAGACTGAAGGATACAATTTATAAGCATCAGAACAAAATTGAATGTATTTAACTCGTATTCTTAGGACTAGGTCAAACCAGAGGTCTATAACTAATTATAGACCTCTGGTCAAACCGAAGAAGCCTCCCGTTCGGTCAAATGGCCAAATGTCTCGCACTAACTGACAGTATAAAGTTACGCTCTCTTGCTTCAAACGTGCATAGCAGCAGCGTGTCACTCGGGTCAGAGAAAATTATCATTGTTAGAGACCCATGTATAGGGGAAGCTTCTCTTAGATCATTCCGTCTTGTCATAGAGTGTTTATCAAACACTTCAATTCACTGCTGTTGATACATTGTACCGCATATGGCTTTGCTTCGAGATGACCGTGTATGTCGACTCTAACAAGTGCTCGTGTCCACGAACTTTCATAAAATTACTTATTGCATGTAATGTAAATGTAAATGCCAACGATTTATCATTTATAGTTTCGATCAAAAAATTAAATCTATTTTTTTATCGGTACTGTGTTGAGGGGCGTTACAAAAACACTACAGCACTGACGATCAATGATACAAACTGCCCGGGGGGGGGGGGGGGGTACTCCCTTATATAAGCTATATAGGTATGTGCGGTGCAAAGGTGTGGTTTTTTAGCCGTTTTGGTCTGAAAACGGGTATAGATTTTGACCATTTAAGGCTGAAATAGGTTATGTTTTTTGCCTTCTGGTCTGAAATAGGGTATAGATTTTTGCCATTTTGACTTTAAAAATGGGGAAATTTCCCCGAAACCTGTTTTCAATATTTTAGTGATTTTCAGCTCGGAAAAATTAAACCAGGCCAAGAAGTCGACCTAACACATTTATATGCTTGCCAGATCATGTAGATGAGGCGTCATTGGCAAATATCAAAATGGAATGCCAAAGATGGCCAGAAAAGCCTTTAACATCGGGGAGGTCTGGAACCCAGTATGTTGCCATGGTAACAAAATTGGCAAACTTATATTGTGGAACACATCTAGTAGAGTCTTACTGCAAAGAATCAAACATTTCTGTTACAAATTGCATGTTGAGATATCTTTTTTCGTATTTGATCAAAATTCAGTTGAGTTTATGACGTCATCACTTCGCTAATTTGCATATTTTAGAAACTTGAATATCTATGGAACGAAAATAGATATTTGAAAATAGTAACGACATTTTTCTTCCCGTACAGACTACATGTTAATCTTTTAAAACGGCTTAGATAGGACAGATGAGAATTTCATCACAGTAGCACTTTAAGGGTCAGGACTGAAATAGGGTAGGGAAAATCACATATTTTGGTCTGAAATAGGGTAAGGATTTCAAGAAGCGTGCCGCACACCCCCACCCAAATTATTGGGGAGTACCCCCCCCCCCCGGGACAAACTGCAAGGATTTGAATTTACCTTGACTAACAAAAAAGTCTGCGAAGTACTGTCCAGCGAGAATGGCTTCCTGAGTGTGCTTGATGGCTTGCTTCTCTGACCACTCAAACTGGGGCTTCGCAGGATGCCACTGGAGCACGTAAATCGGATATTTTCGAGCTGTGAAAGATTGCAAATGCATAGTCAGCGAAGAGTGGATTGATATTCTAGCCCGGGGGGGGGGGGGGGGTACTCCCTTATGTGGCCTATACGGGGACGTGCCGCTGGACAGGGTATGGTTTTTGGCCTCTCTGCCCTGAACAGGGTATATAATTTCATGCGAGTCTGCCCTAAACAGGGTATGCTTGCACGATTGTCGTCGTAAAAATATGGTTTATACAGTATTTAGAGATCGGAGACGTTTGCCGCGTATCAATCAAACGGGATTTGATAAATTGCAACCTAAACAGGGTCCTAAAATAGAGGATGTTGTCCTACACAGGGTAGGTATTTTAGGGGTTTTTATTTTTATTTTGCCCTAAGCAGGGTCAGGTTTTCAAACCCTCAGCGGCACCCCTATACCCAAACATGAGTCAAGTACGCCCCCCCCCCCCCCCCCGGGCATTCTAGGAAGGAGCAGTGATTTTCACACAGTTTTTACCACCACCTTCTTTGTCGGCCAGGTTATATTCTGCTTTCAATCTCAACGCTAACTCAAATTATGAGTTCTTCTTATTAAGGTTGCGTCAGTTTCTTTCAATGTCTGGTGGTACATCAAAACGATATCCCCTAGAATATATTTTTCGTTATTAAATACTCAATCACTGTCATTATACATTTCTAGCTTTCTGATTGGCTCCTTACTCACATACCACCTTTTCTCGCCAAATTTGGCAGCTCATAACACCCTTTGTGACCAAATGTGCATGGTAAAATAAATTAACGCGCATTGTCGACAATTTTGTTCAGAGAGGTTTGCTTGTTGAGATGTAAGATTTTTACAACAGATGGCTAAAATCATCACTCAATAAAATAAAAACGTTGGCCCTTCAAACAAAACATCAAATTATTAAGAGTTTTAAAGCTTAAAATTTCCGAAATATTGTACATTTCATCAAACGCATGCTACAAGTTGTCGATATTGACGTTATTTGGCAATACTAATGTAATAATTTGAAAACGATCAATCCTTCCGAGTTTTAGGCATTTTTCATTTTGGCACACCAAATATGGGCATGGTTCGAAACATTTAAAGGGAACGTGAATCGAACAAACACTACAAACGTTGATGCCCACTGGAGTCCAGGAACCAAAGTTATGGAGGCTTGGAGATTTCCTTAGCAACAGCCTTGTGGTTCCTTGTAGTTTAGGTTCTCCCCCCTTAAGCACAATTTTCCAGAATGTGAAACTTTAGAGGAGATTGAGCGAAGATTAATCGGAAGAAAACTCTGTCTTGCTCTCAGCTTTTATACACTTTATTCAACGTGCTAACTGAAAACCACGCCAGTCGACGTTTTACCGCCGTTTTCAACAAATCATGTGATCAGATGCAATCGCTTAATGGATATAAGATGATATGAAATGATTCTTGTATCCAACGCACACTCATGGAATAATTGTTTTAAAATTATTATTTTCACCTAAGTGCTTAGCAATTTGCTGATATCGGTATACAACGCTTTGATGTTTACAATAATTTGATTGTAACAACACAAATAAAAGACGCTTTCTACTTACCTTCCATGGAGGATATGAACGTCTTTCCCTTTCTGTCTTTGTTTGTTGAAACTATCTGAAAAAACTCCTTCAACTTTTCATCTTTTTGGAATGTCTGTGCGTATAAAATGAGACGACCACAAGTGAAACATTCCCCACTTCATGTCCTAATTAACGATTTGTTCTCACATTTTTATGTAACATAACAATTTATTTACAGTCCCTGTTTTATCTCCATATGGTGTTGACGAGTGATTTGGAATAATTTTTAAGTCTATTTTTCAACCTTCCTCGCCTTTTTCCTCACTCCTCAGTCTACAAGTCTACAAAGTGACGACTCAGACCTTAATAATACACTACAGAACAATAGTCCTAAACGTACTCTAAGTCGGGTCCAGGGATTCGCTCCTCAAGGAAGCTTTTGGATTTTATACTCGCCATTTCCAGCTCTCACTTTTAACAAAAGGTGAAACATGTTGCCTTACTAGTGCCGTTATGACAAAACATGTGATGACAAGCTTCCTATTTTTATAGGGTTTTTTTGTGATCTCTAGTGATATTTTAACATTTTAAAGTACTTCAGAAAAGTGAAAAGAAAGTGTAAAACATAGCAGTTTGCAGTTTATTTCATCTGCTGTAAACTAGCTTACCTCAAGTGTGATACCTCTATGATGATTGTTGTAGTTCACGTCTTCCTTTGTTAAGTAGCTAATGATGTGATCGGGGGCAGGACCTAACAATTTAGTGGATTTATAATCTGAAAAAAATAATGTCGAAGACGCGAGCGGTTAGGTATAACAGTTACTGAACCACTGTCCTGTCGGTTGTTCAAAGCACGATTAACCTAATCCAGGATTAGCGTGAATTTTAATTTCAGTTTTGTAACTTTGCGACGAGGTTTTCTGTTTATATTTTTTGTCCTTCAGTTTTGACCGTGATTAATGTCAAACTCCACAAACGTTAGCTGTGAATAAAATATTATACAAGCCAAATTAAAACCTCGATTAACTTTAAATCCTGGATTAACGTTAATCGGCTTTCGACAGATACTTTTCCCCCCGACTGTGTAAAAGTGAATTCCAAGTTGTCATGACGCTAATCCTGGATTAACCTTGCCCTGTTGACGCTAATCCTGGATTAACCTTGTCCTGTTGACGCTAATCCTGGATTAACCTTGTCCTGTTGACGCTAATCCTGGATTAACCTTGTCGTGTTGACGCTAATCCTAGATTAACCTTGTCCTGTTGACGCTAATCCTGGATCAACCTTGTCCTGTTGACGCTAATCCTGGATTAACCTTGTCCTGTTGACGCTAATCCTGGATTAACCTTGTCCTGTTGACGCTAATCCTGGATTAACCTTGTCCTGTTGACGGTAATCCTGGATTCACCTTGTCCTGTTGACGCTAATCCTGGATTAACCTTGTCCTGTTGACGCTAATCCTGGATTAACCTTGTCCTGTTGACGCTAATCCTGGATTCACCTTGTCCTGTTGACGCTAATCCTGGTTCATCCTTGTCCTACGCTAGTCCTGGTTCATTCTTGTCCTGTTGACCTTATCATCTTTTCAACAGTTGCAGGTGTATAAATTCATATAGCTACCGACAAGGTATTGGGAGAACCAACCATGCCACAAGTATAGTGACATACGATGGACTGGCGAAGGAGTATAGTAATACTAGTAATACTAAAAACGGGTAAACTTGTTACAGTGGAACCCCGCCTTACGGCCACCCCGTTATTACGGCCACCTCTATTGGGCCCGGCGAAATGGCATTTAATCTCTTCTATCAAAACCCTTTTAATATTAAAACCCTCGTAATAGGGCCAACGGCAAGATTTTGCGATCCTCGTGGGGTTATTTTCTTTCACAAACTCGGCGATGGATTGAATATTGCAAATCATTGACACAATGACTCCGTATGAGCAGGTTTTCATGAGCAGGTTTTCATGAGCAGGTTTTCCTTGTTTTGACGAATTCGTGTCTGTTTTCGGATCTTCCTGTAAATTGGTTCAGGTTGCCTTTAGTGCTCGTTCAGTCGCTTTTGTTGTACATTTACAATGACCTCACAATTACCCCGTATTACAGCCACCCCGTCATTACTGCCAGGGTTTTTTTGGCCCGTAGGTGTCCGTATTAACGGGGTTCCACTGTACGTGGATATAATAAACTTGAGTGATCATGAGCAGACATTTATAGCACTTCAACCAGTTGAGACTGAGGAAAACGTAACAGTATGACCTGGCTTTCTTAATTACAAAACAAATCAAAGCTTTAATTAGTACTAGCAGTGCATCAGCAGTCAATCTCCCGACGATTCACTAGTAAGCAACAAATTTACATACATACATACACTTTAATGTGCATCCCTGAAAAGGGCTTTTCAGCATCAATATAAAAATACATAAAATAAATAAATAAGATAGAAAACTAGAAAAACTATTTACAATATCATGATATGTTCAACTGATGGGTAGTGTAGCAGCTCTGGTATTAAGCTCGAGTAATTTCATTGGCCATCTGTGTGTAGCAGATATATTGTTGTTGTTAGGGCTACAATCATTGTTTATATCATTTGTATGTCCTATTGCTCTTTCTTCCAGTACTGCTATGGACTGTACGAGGTCTGCTACGTGTACATGCCAATTAATAGTTGTTCTGATTCTCAGATTAACTGCATGACACCTAGTGGGGAGAAGCGTTGCGTGACGACACAAATAACGGCTGCGTGGGAGACTACATGACACCCGTACATAGTTCGTTTATCTCATTTACTGAGTGTTTAGCGCTACTAGTACATGCATAGGAATAAAATAATTACCTGAAGGCAAGTCAAGCTTCAAGCTGATATTCCATGTATCTGTAAGGCTGAGAAAAGACTGGTCATACTGGCCGAGACTTAAGTTCCTGCCACTGATTATCATGGCAACTAATTCAAGTCCCAGACACTCGCCCCATATGGGAAACACCTCTCCTTTCACATCGTACGCCTAGAAGAAAACAACACAGAACGATACTTTCCTCAGGGAAACAACTGCGGATCAGTTCATTTATTTTCCAAGTTATTCAAGGCTATAGCTTTGTGTAGTGATATTGTTACGAGGCCTTTTAAGGTCTCGTAACAGGCTTAAAAGCCTGATCACTGTTTGTAAAGTGTAAACCAAAACAATGTTTGACGGGTTTTGACTTGAGAAATTAACTTGTCGATTTCTTGTTAAGAGCCCTACCAACGACAAATAATTGATTTCCTTATCAAATTGTCAAATCTTGGGGAGCATATCCTTTACTTTCGAAGTTTATCTCGTGCAGTGAAAATGGCTTTCACTAGTGGAGACAACTCTGGCGGAAAACGTTCCCTGCTAACAGAGGCACTTCCATCTTTCCTTCAATCTTCGATAGTACAAAGAGAGGGAAATGTTCCGTCAAAGGGTCGGGGGTGAAAAATATTTCAATTTTTCTTGATTCCAGCCCATAGCTAAGCTTTTTTAGGAGCTTGGACTTATAGGGGTGAAATTAACTAGTTTGACATAAACATGCATAAGGAATAGTATTGCCTGTGAAGTTTAGTACATTTATCTTCTAACAACAAACAAACAAACAAACAAACAAACAAACAAACAAACCTTAATAGCAAGCTCAAGTAATTTTTTGCCAACTGGTGTGTACCCAGACTCATTTAGCATTACATGACCTCCAGGAAGGATTACCCTTGTAACAAAATAATAAACACAATTTAGATATTTTACTCAGTGCATTTCAGTTAACAGTTTTAAGGCAGCAAACTACAACAGACCGACTCGATATGGAATAATAAAACATTTGAAGGTGTTGTAGCACAGCTAGTTATTTCGAGGTTTCCAGCTACCACAAGTATATGTGTATTAACCGCTTTTCATCTTAAACAGCAGTTTGGTGCACGTGCAAAATGAGTGTTCTAATTGTTTTAGTAAAAATCATAACAATTGTCTAGTATTAACTCTAAATCTTCTTCCGAAACTTCGTTACTTCGGAGAAACGAGAAGAAACCGCAATTTT
This sequence comes from Desmophyllum pertusum, assembly GCA_029204205.1. NCBI lineage: Eukaryota > Metazoa > Cnidaria > Anthozoa > Scleractinia > Caryophylliidae > Desmophyllum > Desmophyllum pertusum. The sequence goes on from MU825875.1 coordinate 160,606, forward strand.
GTACACGACCTCCAGCCACTGCACACTAATGGCTGATAGTGTAGAGTAGCTCAGCCAATCAGATTGTCTCATTTGCATTAGTGTACAGTAGAGTTTTACTAATTCTTAATAGAATATGATTTTCGACCAATAGACCTTTATCACTGCAGCCAACAATATCGTTTTCGATTGAAACGGTTCATCGATATTCAACAATACTTTCAACCAAATCGACCAAAAACGGTTTTTTTCCCAACAGAACACGAAAAAACTCAACCAATCAAGCCAACTGAAAACGGTTGATCCGAAAGAACATGGACTAACAGTTATCAACCGACTGAAAACGATTGGAAAAGTATTTTATTGAGACACTTCAACTAAATCAACCAAAACCAGTTTCGGAAAACCCGACATGGTTTCTAAAGCCTGGTTTTCACTGTCGACGCAAGCACAAGCGCAAGCAACATACGCAGACGCAGTAACGTGTTGATTTGTCGTAAACAAAAGGCACGGATGATCAACGCGTTGCTGCGTCTACGTATGTTGCTTGCGCTTGCGTCGCTTAAGCGCCTTTTATCTTTAGAGAGCTGATTATAAGACATCCGCGTAGATGAGTCACGGAAAATTCGAGGAATCATCAGTATTAAATCTTCTGCGATGCAATGCAGACGCGCAAGATCTTTTAGACTTGAGACACTCCCGCCTGAAGGTCCCGGCGTATCACATCGAACGTTCGGAAATCGAACCCAATCGAACTTAATCGAACTCAATCGAACGATTGAGTTCGATTGAGTTCGGTCATCGAACGAAATCGAACTCACAAAAAAAATTGTGAATCGAACAAAATCGAACGTTCGATTAGTTCGGTCATCGAACGAAATCGAACTCGGGCAAAAAAAATTGAGAATCGAACAAAATCGAACGTTCGGTTTTCGAGCTCTTGATTATAAATAGATAATAGATTCAGGCTCCATCTGCCCTTTGGGTCACTTACATTACTGAGTTGCCTGTCACAGTGTGTTAATGAGACCCGGGATGACCATAAAAAAAAAATATTAAGATAAAAAACAAAAAATCGAACAAAATCGAACGATGATTCGATTTGGTTCGATTTGGTTCGGAAATCGAACTCACAAAAAAAATCTGTGTTCGATTTCGTTCGATGACCGAACAAAATCGAATTTAATCGTTCGATTTAGTTCGATTAAAATTTCGTTCGATTACGCCGGGGAAGGTGTACGGTAACTTAAACGTATTATGCGGATCAGTTTCTCGCCAACTCACGAAAATTAACTTACCCGTTTAGTGAATGAAACATCCTTTCTACTTCTTCCATGCTTGAGTTCACACTGTTTTTAGTCAAGGAATTTGATTCGCTTGTTGTAGTATTCTTCATTGAGGGGATAGCATTGCTCAACCTCGTTCCCAGGGTCTCTCTTCTTCCCGCCGAAAGCAACGGAAACGCTTTTGGCGGGAAGAAGAGAGACCCTGGGAACGAGGTTGAGCATTGCTTTGTCAGAATAAACTGACGAATCTTAAACGTGTATTCTAAAAGTTTCAGTGTGATTACATACAGCTGTTTCGAGAAAGGTTGTCGGAAAAAGCGCACGCGACAATCCCGAAAGGTAATCTGGGATATGATCAGCAAGGTACGTTCCTGACACTGTAGCTGTCGAACCTACTTTTGTTGCTTTCTTTTAGCACTCGCAAACATACGTCCATGACGTCTCGTGCCATTTTCTCAGATTTCCCTGAAATGCCGAAGTCAAGGAAACCGTGATTAAAACTACCCACAATAACTTTCGGGATTGTCGCGTGCGCTTTTTTCCGACAACCTTTCTCGAAACAGCTGTATACCTAATCGCGTAATCCACCGTACGGAAAAAGATGGCGGCTGTACATTTTACCACAATACCATGCAAACCTAACACAGCCAATAGGCACATACAAAGCCATATTTTTTTGCGAAATTCGTCCCTGTACTAACAACATTGTGTATGCTAGATTTGAAGTTTTTAGAACTTTTCTGTGCGTTTTTATGAGCGTTTTTAGGGTTTTCGTACGCTAAGAATTATGGGTAAATGTACCAGTCGCCATCTTTTTCCGTGCGGTGGATTGTGGTTCGCTTCTGCGACATATCAGGTGAGTTTGTTGATCCATGGTTTGTATTTTGTCGAGACGCAGTCAAGCCAAAATACTTCATAGCCTGACCAAACGACACTGATATGTCACCGTTTCGGACCAAAACTGCACTACAGTATTCAGTTCAATTATTCCATGAGCCCGCGTTGGATATGAGATGATAACCAGGGCGCTCCGTGATGCGGAGTGGGCCTGGGTCTAGTCCACCTCTCTTCCCGTGTTTTGGAGAAAAATATGGAGGAACTAATTTGAGCGTAAGCCCGAATTTACTGCTTTATAAAATCAAATGTAGGAAACATAGCAGCGATCGGATTAAAAGTAGTCAAACAGTGGTAATCGTAAAGGATGGTCTTTGGGAAACTTATGATCTTATGTGGATAATTATCGTGGAATCGTTGATATTTTCTCGACCACGGTCAGCAAATTGCTTCCCAGCGAAAACCCAATGACTTCCAAAAGCTAGTTTTTTTCGAATGGTTCTTGAATAATTTACGCTGAACTCTTATATGTAAATAGTCTTAATAATCCCAGAGGATTATTAGGAGCGGGCAACTCGTTTATTGATGCCCGCGTTCGAAAATAAAGAAAGAGAGCAGCGAACTAAGTAAGCAGGCTTCTAGCTAGATACGGAAAGTATAGATTCAACCTTACTAACGTAGCCATCTTTAGCTCTATCTGTCTTCCACCTGCCGTAACGCTTGAAAAGACGATCACTAACACCGGCCAAGAGGAGACCACGGACTTGTACCACTTATGACGTCATCACTATTCACGCCAGAGGATGTCAGTTCACTTTCCCCAACGTTTAGGTGGAAACTTTACCAACGTGAACAAAGGCGACTGAAAGACCAACAAAAAGGAAAAAGAAGGGCACCCAATGGATCGTTTCGGTGGAATATCTGTTCGGAAGGCCTATAATCGCTCTGAGATATTCGGTTAGGAAAAACTTTCTAAATATGGGAAAATTAATGCTTTTTGTTTTCGGAGAGATAAAAATGTCGCTTTGAGTACAAAAACAGGTCAGCTAGGATTTTCAGAAAGGCAAAAGCAGCTCATAAATTCGGGTAATAAGATTTCAATCTCTAAAATTTTCTGAAGTTTGAAAGTTCAGCTAACGGATCCGAACAGATATATTTTTCTTAGCGTTTAAAAATAAGCCATTAAACTGCACAAAAAGCACAATTATAACGTATTCAAAGAGCCCAAAAGGGCTCAGTATCTCATGTAACAATATGATGGCAACTGTGCCAGTTTATTAATATGACAATAGTGTTCGTGGGCGTAAATATGTTTTTGGCCCGACTCAGGCGCATTTTAGCCCGAGCCGCTTCGGCAGAAAACAATCTTTACTCTAAAGTTCTCTTGAAAAGAAAAATTACAGAATTCCATAAACAGCAAAGAAATAGTCATTTAGAATTAATTGTGCAAATTTGGCATAAAATATTTTGCCTGAATCAGTGGAACTGAGCCGCTCGACGAAGACAAACTTACATTCAATTCGCCGCCGTGTATGGATTCTTCCTCGAGTTTCTGTAAGTCCTCTTCAACTAGCTGTACTAAGAAGGCTGAGAATTTACTTCTTCGTTAAGTTTTTCAGTTATTCTGTCGTTATAAAGAGTCCGCTGAATTCTCCATTTTAGCCCGCAAAATACGCCACAATGCCTCATGAAGTTATTAAAGGACCAAATCTGGTTAGGAATTGATCATTGATTGCGATATGTGAGGAATTCCTCGGGCGGCGCGCGCAATGTTCGGTTCGGTTTGTTTTTTGTTTCTCTTGGTTGTTTTTTCTTCTCTCACGGAAATTCCTGTTAAGCCCGGGCTTAATGGCTTAAAGGCTGGCTACGCCCCTGCATGCGGCCAGATAAGGTATGCTTTTCATGTTTTTTTCGTCTTGAACGTAGCCTGAATTTCAGCCGTCTCCTCTGTCGCTTACTCCCGAGAGAGACGTCTGAACAAATTGGCCGCTAACTGATGCCGTCCGGTGACGTCATGTCGCTTTCGCTTAGTTCATACAGAATATAACAAGATTTCCATGCGGTATGATAAGGACGTACAGGGTACAGAATTGTTGTAATCATAGCTGACGTGGAATGTGGGAACTTATAGTCAACTGCGTGCAATATTCTGGACGAAACACTGCTTTAGCGATCTTCATATTTTTAACGCTCAATACAAGAACGAAATACCGTCACTTGAACACTTGTTTCAGTTGCTTTATTTGAACGAAGCCACTGCATTTGGTCCTTAACCAAGGATGCAAGCAAAGAAAGAAATACTAAATTATAATATTATACTTGACTGTGGACATGATAACAAATTCGTAAATTTACTAGCTCGACACAGCGTCGAGCGTGTTGACAAAAAACATTCACTGTCGAAGCGACGAACGGCACTAACTAAAAATCTACCTGCTTTCCATATTGTTTCTGTATCCGTAGGTAAATTAAAAATGTCATACACGGTTTCCGAGAAAAGAACTCTGATAAAATTCATTTTTCTGCTTAGGATATGACATAATTTTATTTCGAAATTTTGAACTCCATGCAAGCGTCTGCAAGCCCCCCAAGCACAAGAACAGCTTGACAGGACAATTCAGATGTACCGACTTTTAGCTTTCATGTAATAATCCATTCCTTTAAATATGAGAACTAAAAATACGGCAATGTTGGTACAATGTGCCTCTCTCTTTGAGCACTAAAGTCGCCAAGAAGATAACGGTCGCGCTTAGAGGCGCCTGCTATCTACCTTAAGGGTTAAAGTGCCTATAACCCTTGCTCAGACTATATTTTCCCCGAAAGTAATTGCCTTATGGAACATTATTTTACCAAAAAAACTTCCAAGTTTTGAATTGCCACTTTTTTTACAGCTATTCAAAGTTAGCGAAAAATCATCATTTGTGCTTCCTGTGTCATAATAATCGAGCGATAAAAGAGTCTGGGGACGAGTGTTACAACAATAATAATAAAATTATAATAATAATAGAATACATTTATGACGTAGCCTCCGGAACACGCTTCTGACGGTCTTCACAACTTCACTGCTTTTCTACTCTCTAAATCATCAAAAAATGCCAGATCGATGCACGGTATACGGGTGTTCAAACACAAATAGCATAGAAAAGGGAATATCTCTTCAACAAGTGATCGTCTTCCGTAGGCTACGTCACAGAACAGCTCGGCCCAGGCTCACCGCGCGCTCAGATTTTCAGCGCTGAGGCGCGGGTTTAAATGCTTCTAAAATAATGAAGGAAAAAGCGAATTGGATTTTTTCTTTTGAATATAATATCTTCAACCTTCCTAGTTTAAGAAAAATATATAGCTAGCGAAGGGTTATAGGCACTTTAAGAGATCAGAAAGCGAAAACACAGTATATTAGGTAACTACGCACATACGTAGGATACATGAACAAATGCCGCAAAATAAATTATTTCTTACATCAAGCAGATCAATCTAGATGACAGATGTGCTCACTAATTTACTAACAAATATGTGGAAAGTGAGTGATACAAATCCAACTACAATATCTTCTGTAACCATGTAGAGACTATAGGGTCACATTGTTGTATTTTATACTCCTGAATATGAAACTATCATTCTGTTTTATTTATTTTCTCCTCTCTTTCTCTGAAAACATTATTTTCTCATTTGTTCATCTGATTTATTCTCTGTCGGTCCTTTTTTTTTTTTTTTTTTTTTTTTTAAAGAGCTTATATCCTGATATTCGTGGAAGAAAAATAACTTTTAATTTTCTTGTGAGCGTGAAACCAATATGCAACGCACATTTGGTTCAAAGCAGTTCAAAGTTTTAATAATCCGAAAATAAGTCGGCGAACACAGAAAAGTATTCGTCGGCTCTGGGGGAGTCTAGAAACCTAATCAAGACCTTGGTAAAACTTTGAAAATGTGAACAAGGCTACCACGATGCGGATCAATCGATCCACGAGTCGACCCGCGTCTTTTCTTCCTCCGTTTATAAAATAGTCACGCACGCACGTACAAAATCGGTCGAAAAGGGACACGACAAGCTGTCCTCCTTCATTTCTTCTCGAATTAATATTATCCATCCTTCTGATCCTTCCTCAACCCTTGACTCGTCCCTAGTCGTCTCTCTTGTCTCCTGTTAATATTTAGCGCGGCTGAGGGGAGCGCAAGGGGTGATGGGAAGGAGGAGGAGCTCCGCCGCCATCTTGCATTCATACCTGTTGTCACACAGGCCAAAAATAGTCGAGTTATAACGCACGCATTGCGACAACATAAGACCTTGGTATGGTGTAAAGTTAAAGTGATCAAATAACGCGCTAAAGGTCACAGTCATATTTATCTAAGTGGATTTGAAAGAACGTGACCGCAGAAAATTTCAGCAAAATGAGCGAAAAACGCGTTTTGGGCTTAAAAAAGTGGTTTTTGGGTTGTCTCTTTGGCCAAATTTGGCGTTTCCTTAGCTAAGAACTCGTATTTGTGAACGCCGGAAAGATGTTTATATCGTTTCTGAGTGAAATGGTTTCAAATTATCCTTGGTGCAAGCTTGTGTTACTTTGGACTTTTGAAAAAAAAAAAAAAAGGTTTCCATTGTCATTTCTTTCTTCATCCTCCCTTTTATTTTGTTCTCTCTCTCTCCATTTCTTTTCTTGCTATCTTCGGCTTCGTATGCGCTTTCCATCAGCTGAAAAAATTTTGAACTAACCTTTTCAGGAAGCCAAGAAATGAATGTGGAAGAATTGTGTGTGAGCCCAATTTGGCACTGATTTTGCACCAAAAGTTCAACAGGTTTTTTCTGGCGTAACTTTAGCGGAATTCGTTCGATTTCCAAACCGGATGCATGATTGCGAAGATCTATCCTTTGTCCATGGGTTGCATGTCAAAGTAATTTTGTGACGATTCTACTTTGGAGGTAGTTTCTGAACGACAAAAAAGGAAAGAAGCGCCAAAATGGTCAAAATGGTGCAATTTTCTGCGGCCACGTTCTTTCAAATCCACTTAGTTATACATGCTACATGTATTTTGTAACAGTTTGCCTGCTGACATTCGCGAATTGCTGAGCTAACAAGCACTCGTGACTGTGGTTTTGGCGCATAAATGTAATTTAAGTTAGTCGTTTTTTCAATACATTTTCCTGTTTTTAGTCATAGAGATTGTCCTTTTCCCTAAAATGTCTTGATCTATGGGTCCTTTGATTTAAACAAACCATGTACAAGAAAGCTCTTATCAGACATTATTCAGATTCCTGTGCTAACAATGGATGTTAACAATGGAAGATGTTAACAATGGAACAATAGAAATATGATAATAGACCTTATAATATACTAACCATGGGATAATGCATTTTCAAGCAATTTGATTGGTTCCCTACTCATGGTCTCAGAGGCATTATACCCTCTCTACCTGATTTGGAAATGCCGCGAAGTTCAAATGTTTTTGTCTCGGGGAAAAAATGGCGGAATATTTTCGTATTTTTCCAGTTTCTTCGGAGAAATTCGACATTTTCCCTGCGTTAGCATGTGCAAAATTCAAAAGAATTTTTACTCTAAAATGAGGCTAGGTAGGCTGATTAGCATGAATATAAAAGAATAATTAATTGGCCGCCATTTATGAATACGGTCTATAATGTATCGAACCCTACCATTACCTCTTGTGTCACGTGATATAATCACGTGACACAAGGGTAAAAACGACGTTCCGACACCTACCGGAAACTTTTGTCGTCGGGTGCCCCTGAAAAAGGAAACGAAAAGCCTGAAGTGTGGTGTGTTTTTCACGTTCAAAAATTGTGATTTCTGCGCATGCCCAAGGAAAATATTGAATTGATTGCTTCTAAGAAGAAGGGATGTTAGCTTCTATGTTGCAGATTAATTTTTAGACAGTTGGGCAGTAAATGGTCGCGATAACGGCCAGAAATAGGCATCTGTAATGTTAGATTGCCGTTTTTAAAAAAAAGCCCAGGTGTCAATGGGTTAACCGTACCCTAATTCGGTTTAATTTATTTTATACGCGAACATGTTTTTTCCTCGACTCAACGCTTTCCTCGTCGACTTATCGATTTTTATGTAGACTTTTATCATTATTTCTCACGAAGCGAGGTTTATGATTTTGTCCGTCAAACACTGAGCTCAGGCGGGATCAAGTCTTGTGTGAAGTTTTCGGTTATATTTCTCCCTTTGTGAGGAAGGTTTGAAGGCGTGAAAGCTTCACGAGTGAACAAGTTTCAGTGTTATCAGACTCGACATTTGATTGGCTCAAATCGCAAATGTTGGAATGTATTGTTCCCGTTCTACCCCGGTTACAGTTGTCGGACAAGTTAACACAAATTGATCACAAATAAGATTAGTGTAAGATCGATATTGTAAGAAGTTGCCATGGTTTACTGCCGTGAATTTTATTGGTTGTGCATCAGTATTTCGTGTTGTCATATTCAGAGACAATACGAAATAACTTTTCATTTATGTTGAAGAAATTCTATAGAACATCATTATTGTGTGATAGAATAAGGAAAGCCTCGTTGACTATTCGCTTTGAGAAACCATCTGTGACCTGATCCAAGGACTCGCTGATTTAAATTAATAGGACAAAGTGATTAGTTTCTAATGAAACTGTGGTGCTGCGTCGGCGGGCAAGTGAAACACTATGTTGATTATCAACTCAGAGTTGATAAAGGTAAATTAACCGCCGTAGCGAATTTCTCAGTAAAAGCTGACGTTTCGAGCGTTAGCCCTTCGTCGGAGCAAAATTAAATACTTTGATATAAAGAAATCATTTGAATTAGCGCTGGTTGTGCTAAGCATAGAAACAATGGTTAAATTCAAAGGATACAAGATAGGTGCAGCACGGGCACCAGCAGATTCCACAAACTTTACGTAGACAGCACTAAAATATTGGCTTCCGAATGATGGGAATGGCGCTCGACTTCCACTGGTCTCTTGTGTCACGATACCTTGTTTAAAAAAGACAATACAATCAATGTGATTTCAATAGAAAGAAGCCTGAAAAAAGACAAAAATGAATACAGTATGTGGTCGTCAATATATCAACTGAATCAAATCATTACCACATATCACCTTAATCTTTGCAAAACGTAGCGTTTATAGCATACGATATTTTTATTTTTGAGAATTTTTAACCGTAACTTAGCTCCTTAGAGTTTTATCCTTTAGCAATTTCATAAAAGGAATAAAACCTCCGTTTCTATGCCTGCGGCTCAGGTTCTCCGCTCTACGCATTCTCGGGAGCGAAATGACGTGGCTGTGATCTTTATCAGAATATAAAAACATCAGAACGGAGGGGTTTTTCCTTAATTAATAAAAAAAATTTGAAACGGATTGACTTTAAACCTAACTTGATTAATTCGGCTAAGGACTTGTTGAGAGCACTTAAAAGATTTCAATACTCACCAATAACTGGGCGGTTAGTTATGATCTGCGTTTTGTCAACTAGAAAACTTTGATGCTCTGCTTCGGAAATCTGCAAGATTGATGGTAAAATAAAACAGGCAGACATCAAGTAGCAAAGAAACATTTTTCTTTCGCCTTTATAAACAACGGTTCCCAACTGCACGTTGTCAGTGTTCAAATTGGTGACGAAATTCAATATCACTTTTGTTGAAAAACAAATTGGTTGGACTGATTGGACTGTTTATAATACAGTGGAACCCCGCTTTAAGGACACTCGTTAATACGGACACCCGCTTATTACGGACAGTTTTGTTTGTCCCGACGACACATATTTACTCTTATATCAGCCCGCTTAATACGGACACCCGGATAATACGGACACTTTTTCATGTCCCTTTGGTGTCCGTATTTACCTGTCGATCTGCATGCAGCTAATTTACATATTTAATTAAGAACAAAACACATGTTGTAAAAAACTTTGGTTTACTTGACGTTTCGTATGCTACGCAACATACATCTTCAAAACTGACAGATGAAATTGAAACTACAAAGATATATCTAAGCAATCGGGAGTCTGGTACCGAGATTAAGAACAATGCTCTTAACAATTAGTTAAAAAACACACGGAGTTCCCCCCGGGGGGGGGGGGGTACTCCCTTATATAAGCTATATAGGTATGTGCCGTCCCAAAGGGTATGGTTTTTGAGCTGTTTTGTTCTGAAATAGGGTATAGATTTTGACCATTTTGGTCTGAAATAGGGTATGTTTTGTACACTCTGGCCTGGAATTTGGTTTGGCTTTTAGACGAAACTATTTTTTCCATTAACATCGGGGAATTTGAAGCCCTTCTCAAATGTTTGCGCAAATGGAACCCATTCCTGGGTAGCTGAAGTCATGTATTAGACACGTACTAATTTTATAGGTCTGATATAGGGTATCGATTTTTTAATCAGGCCTGAAATAGGGTATGGAAAATCACATATTTTGGTCTGAAATAGGGTAAGGGTTTCAAGAAGCAGGCCGCACACCCCCACCAAAAATTTCAGGGAGTACCCCCCGGGGCTGATACACAAAATATATTAAAACCCCTAAATAAAAATACTAGGAAGTCACAAAAAAGTGCGGATGGTCAGAATTGGACAAGAGATTGCAAAAAAAAAAACGGCGGCCCGACGTTTTTCAAGTAAACACAAATGCTTAGAAATCATCTGTGTTTGTTATGTAAGATTCCATCTTTGAATGAACATTTCATTCACATGTTGGAGTTTATAGCTCTTAAAAAAAATAATACGGGGAAGTTTAGCAAAAAAATAGCGTGACATAGCCTATTTAAAGTAACTTTACGCCAAAGCAGTGGTTGTAAGGAGTATTTTTCTGCTGTAGACTGAAAGCATTCAGTTGCTCGACCCATTCCCGCTCGATCGCACTTCGCACTCGCTCCAACTACCAATTGTTGACGCTATTTTGTAGCAAGGCGGGAAAATAATGAATATACATGCTGGACCAAAAGAAATTCAGAGCTGGTAAAACGTTTGCCGCTGCAGACGTCTCTGGTACGTAAAAATCTCGCCATTAATTTTTCTCCATGTACTTCAGTTCGCGTACTTTGAACATTGTAAACTTGTCAACTTTAAAATTCTTCTTGTGCGGGTTTGATAATGTCAAAGTAAAATAAGTGTTCACGCGCTTCTTTGATTCGCACATTACGGAGGGGGCTTATTTAATTTAGCTAAAGGTCAGTAAGTTCAAGCACATGTTAGAGTTCAATCTATGCAGTCGAAGATCAAGAATAAAGTAGTGTTTAAAACATGATCCGAACTTCCAGCACGTGGATATAGAACATTATTGGACCCCCCTTTTGGTCCGGGTCCTTGAACCACTTTAGTACACTGTATGGACCCCCTATTTTCTATTTTTCTTACCCCGCCCCCCCCCCCCCCGCCAAAATAAAAAAAATAAAATTAATAAAAAGTAACAAAGAGCTAACAAATCCTCATTTCAGCTACAGTATGAAACCCTATTTTTCTTACCCGAAAAATAATATGTAACAAAATAAGACAGACATTGATCGCAATTTGGTGAAGATACAAGTAACATTACAATTGCCTCAGGATTTAGAAATAACAAAAATAAATATATCCTCCAAGCCAGACTTAGCCCGAGAAAACAGACGTCGTTTCGCGGCGCCACCACTGGGAGTCCCAGCCCCTTTTTCTCAGGCTACCAAGCCAGTACAGCACACAATGTTGAGGGATCGTGTGGCACCCACAGCCCCCGGGGGGGGGAGGGGGGACTCCCATATGAAAGTGACGGGGATGCTTGTCGGAAATTTCAAATTACACCCATAAAAGGGACCAATCTGGGCGTGGCTCAAGCCTTTTTTGACCCCTAAAAGATACCACTATACACAGTATGACAGTGTTTTTTTATTATTTCTTTGCGTGCATCCCTAAAAGATACCTTGATGGCTAAAAATATTGCCGTTCCGTCCTGAACACCCTAAGGGGGACCAAAAGCAGTAATTTACACCCCTAAAAGGGATGACGAGTGTCCCCGTCACATTCACGTTTTCTGCAAATCGCAAATTTTTTTTTGCAAAAGTTCCCTGGGTGATGTTTAGATTCAGATGAGAGAAAAAAGGTTAGGAGCACTTTAAGAAATAGGTTGAGACTCCAGGTCCCTCCCCTAGATCTGCCACTGAACAATATCCTTTGGGCCAGCACATACCCTGAATAGCTTATACAGGGGAGTATCCCCCAGGGCAGGGTGTTTGAGTTTGTTCAGTCTTGTATTTCACACAGGAAAAGACTGTCTGGTGACTGGGGCAGGACATTCTCCCCCCTAAAACAACATACAGTATGCACCCTCGATGATACTGACACATAATTAATATATTTATTTAATAATTGAAATTAAACTCCCAAGCCAAGAAATCCATGTATGAATACAAACACCAACAGTCTTTGTGTGTGAAATAATGGGTGAAAAACTAATTTTTCATGAACAGGCGCAGATCCAAACAGGCTTACACCGTTTTACAGAAATCGGTCAAATTTTCCAAATGACTCAAAATCGAGGGAAATATGATTTTAGAGATTAAAAATCTAAATACGTTTGCGGGGGAACTTGCCTCCGGGCTTCCATAAATTTGGCGCTCAGAGTCTAGCAAACCGGTCAAGTTTTTTCCTGGATCCGCGCCTGATGAAGTTCTACTTATGGATACCGTATTTCCTAGAATAAGTGCCCACGCTCTAATATAAAGTGCCCTCCCCCAAATAAGCGCCCACCCCTTCGGCCAAAATAGCAAATAAGCACCCCCTTCGAATAAGCACCCCCACCCTCACTTTGAATTCTTAAAGTACATCACAACGAAAGCCTGTTTCTATTGTCATATGTATGTACAGTGTATACCGGGACTACGGTATTCACATAAGAAAGTTTAACAAACGAAAAACATTAATTTTTATTACTTTTACATGGATGTTGTAGATTTTTTCCATTATGAAGATTTAGCCAAAATAAATTTACAGTTCGTTGAAAGAAAAACTTAATAAGCGCCCCCCCCCCTTTTGGCCGAGATTTTAAATAAGCGCCCGGGCGCTTATTCGAGGAAATACGGTACATCAACATTATTGCAAAGACTTTGTTTACATTCACACCAAAATATCTAATGTGGCCAACAAAATAACCACCAGTTAAGGTTTTTAATTAAGTTGATTTGGAATTTTAAAAACATTACAGTTCTTACATATTCCGTCTTTTGTTCATTAGAATAACCCAGAAAGATGTGTCTGCCAAGCAGTTCATAATTCCATACATATTTTAAAACCAAGTTCAAATGAAAATTCATAGAATTTAAAGTTGAAAGCTATGCCTTAAATTGGTTCAATTCCTTTTAATCTACAGTCTGGTTAATGTGTGACCATTAATTTTAAATGAAAGCTACTGAGTAGTACTTTCATTACTTGTATGTTTTGCTGTATAATGTGATTATAACTTTCCACTAATTAAAATATGAATTTGCACCCTATAGTGATATGTATAGTATCATATTTATGGTAAATAATTTATTGTAAATTTTAAAACAATTTACTGTTTGCCATTATTATCCTTCCAATCCAGTTAGTACACCTTTCAACAACTGGGGGGGGGGGGGGGGGACTTCAATATAAAAGTGGCGGGGTGATCGTCATTACCGCTTAGGGGTGTTAAAATCTAAAATGACTACCGTTAGAGTTATTCCGGTACCTTTTTGGGTATTAAGCAGGAAAACATACATCTTAGGGGTGAAAATGAATTGGAGCCATGCCCACAAAATGAGATTCTGTTACCTTTTAGGGTCATTTTCAAAATTTCCGATGATCACCCCCGACACCTTTTATATGGGAGTCCCCCCTGAGGCAATAACATGCAAACTCTGCTCAATCAACGGTTTCGTTTTTTTGCTGCCGTCAATCATCTTCGCAGACATCTCAGGAAATAGAAGTTCACTTTGACAGGATTAAAAGGTCACATCGGTGGGTTGTCAATGTGGTTGGTAGATTTTGGTCCCTTTTTTTCATGGTCCATTGGTTGTCATTGTAATAATATTATGATTGACGCCCGGGGGAAGTCCCATATGAAAGTGACAGGGATGCTCGTCGTCTCGTTTAGGGGTGTAAATTATGGATTTTGGTATCACTTATGGTGTTCAGGATGGAATGCCAATATTTTTAGCCATCAAGGTATCGTTTAGGGTTGCATGCGAAGAAATAAAAATAAAAAACACCGTCATACTGTGTTGATGGTCTCATTACCGGAGATCTATTTCAACTTAATTAAAGTCACTATAACTCTTGTTTGTCTGTCTTTTTTAGAATGGTATATTTTAGGGATCAAATAATGCTTGAGCCACGCCCAGATTGATCTCCTTTATGGGTTTAATTCAAAATTTCCGACGAGCATCCCCGTCCCTTTCATATGGGAGTCCCCCCCGGGGATTGACGGCAGCGAAAAATGCAATATTTGGTACAGTAGTTGGGTTTTGAGCTTTCGAGTATGTCATTGAAAGGTGCAGTAAACAGGATATATATAATAAAATAATGTAATAATATTTACAAATTATTATTATGATCTAAAATTGATTTCACCATGATCGTAAATTGCTCTTACAAAATTTCTTGAACACACTGTGGGAAGAATAATTACCGACTTTCTTTACCCTAACAAAGAAGATCTCACTGCTCGGTACGAACAAGGAATATTTCTCAATATTATTATTATCACATCATTTATTTGCTCACTTAGATGCATTGACCAGTTCAATGGTGGAAAATACTACTCCAAGAATTCCACAGCCAATTCCAAACACTGTGACGACAACTCTACACACTATTTGGAACCAGTTTAACTTCTTCCACTTCAGCTTGAGATGGAAAACACATGGAAATATGAAACACAAACTGGTTCCGGTTAAGCTGCCCAACAGCCCCATGACCAGACCAAAATGAGGAACGCTGATTGCCAGGAAGATGGCAAAAGTAAGGAGCAAGGGTCGCGTCAGAATCAACCAAAACCAATGGAAACTTGACTCTTTGGCCAGATGAGGAAAGTGAGGAAGCATTGTGGTGTCCCAGGTCTCCAAAACAACGAACGTGACAAGAGGGAACGCAAGGACAACATTGCCGATGACAAAGGTGTTTGACAGAATGTAAAAGACAGGACTTGTTTTGATGTTGACGGTTATGGCCTGATCGAGCTCCTGTCCATATCGAAACACACCCATGAGGCCCAAAATAAGTTTTGTAATCGTCGAGTTGGCAAATGCAATATTCAACATCATGGGGTACTGTTCGGGATGCTGCATGCTTCCTTCCACTCCTGGGAACACAGCATGTGCCGTGAAGCTGAACACTATGATGCCGAAGCCAATCAGAAAAGTGTTCAATTGGAAACCTGGCATGTTGTGGATGCTCATCTTGTCATACTGAGTAACACAGTAGATGATGATGGTCAGGACCCCAGAGAACAGCGAGAAAACGGAAATCATGCTGAACCAGGCGATGATTGACACACGGGTAATAAAGATTGCAGGAAGTACGACACATCCCATCACGACTGACCATTCATATACATTCATGGAAGTCTTGGTGTGGAACAAGTCCAGGAAGATGGTACCCAGTAGTACTATGTAGGTGACAGCTATTCCAGACATCTCGCACACCTGGACAATGCTCACGATCCTGCTTCCCCATCCGGGCCAAAAGGCTTCACCCACATCCGGGTAATTGACCCTGACCCTTTTCCTTTGTCCAGTGCGTTTGGAGTCCTCATACAGACAATCGATTAACATCTTGCCCGTGTAACAACACAGAAATCCACAAACTAAAATAGACACAACAGCGGCCCACCCTCCGAGCTTCACAGCGTACGGAATGCCCAAAATCCCCGTCCCTTGGATAAGATTCGTTACATTCCACCCTGCAAGAAACGCGGAGGCCCTGCGATCATCTGAAGGTCGCTCGATCAAGGACATGGTCATTGTTGCGGAACGCAATCTCATTAAACTCCGCGACAAGGCCATTCTCGATAAGCTCACTCCGAGATAGCTTTTTCCCACTTCAGGCTCGGCGCCTTGAACCAGAGGCGATTTCTCTCCCAACGGCACAACAGTTGGCTTGGAGAAGTCGGCTGGTCCCAGAGCGATCTCTTCAGCGGGTCGTCTTGTTGGTGTTGGCGTTGCAATTTCGGCCATTGTTACAATACAGTACTTGCTTCCCCTGGGTTGCTTCCGTTTTCTCGTCGGTGTTTTGGCTTCCTTTCCACGTGCAGTTTTCTGTAAACAGCAATCGAATGAACAAGCAAACACGTACTTGACCTTGCCGTTCGAATACAAATCTTTTGTGATGTAAATCTGGAACGCACTTTGTATATTTTGCACGTGTTTATATGTTTTCCCAGGGGACGGATTATCCAATCAGAATCCAAACCATTTTGTCTTTTGTTTACCAGTAGAAAACAATAAAAAAAAGCCCGGTCGTTTCTTTTGTTCGTCAGAACAGTACTTCTAAACTACAATGTCCTTTTCGTCAAAATAATGCGTTCCTGTGTGTACAAAAAATAGAAATACAATCCAGACGTCACACAACTCTTCTTGAGAAGCATTGCCAGAGGCGTTGTGTGACGTCCGATAGTGGTCACGTCTAGTCTGGGCACAGACGTTTTGGCAGACGGTAGACAGTATCTGGATTTGCATGAAATATTGGCACTATTATGTTAATACTCAATCTTGAAGTGAAAATAAGTCAAGTTGCCAAAAAACCTTCAAAATCATGGAAATCTGGGTTGTAGTGGTCTTAACATAAGTACAGTATTACAAGTTCATGTTATAAGTCATTTAAAATGACCCTAACATGAGTTGAACTCCAAGTCTCACAAGTGACTGTTAATCAATGTTGATTCCCATTGTTCATGTCCAGCTTGGTGAATAGGTTTACTTGACAATGGGCCTTCAAGGCACAAGAAAGACAAAAATAAAACACCAGTGGAGGTAATAAAATGATTATTTACTTTTTATTAAAATATGGTATGCATCTTCTTTCTGATATTTTGACACTTTCATCTGATATAATCACTGTCACTCCACTACAAATAACTTGTGACTGTGAATGCAGACAGATGGTTGGTGGCATGAATAAGTTTGATTACCAGCTACTGTTCAGGAAAATGAGCCCCACGCTCCTCTGATCAGACCAGACTCGACAGAACCGCGTTAATCAAGCCTATGGTGTGAAACCACAGTCAGAAATCCATCATCCATCTGCGTTCGCAGGCTAAGATTCTCTACCCACACTTTCATTCACTTATTACCAAAATTTACTACAAATAATATTGTTAATTTTGTAACCAAATATCACTTTAATATCAGACATTTGCTGCTCGTTAGTATTCACAGTATTTGATAAATAATTTAAAAAATTTGTTGGTACAGCAATCACCAATATTCATTAGCAATCGTCACTTTGAATTTGTCAGAAATACCCAAAGACCCCTGATATACAAAACGTAGCTGATACACATTTAAGGATGGTGAATGGTCTTTCAAAAAATATGGGTCTCGCAAAATTTATTCAAATTTCACGGGTCTCGCAGCCTTGTTTTTTTAGCAGTTCTGTATGTCTTGTAGTCTCGATTTTTTTGCGAACCCATCTCGGAGTCTCGATCTCTCAAAGTCTTGTGCTCGCAGAGAAAAGCGCTAGTCTCGCGAAGGCTCGAATTTACCATTCACCACCCCTACATTTCTGATCCAGCGTTCACAACAGGCTCAAACTAAACTTTTCCCCCTTTCAGTCCCAATAGCTACTGTTCCACTGTTATTCGAGAGTATACGAGTAGTTAAATAACATACTGATTTACATGCATTCTCCTAAAACACTGTTTTGTTGTTGCTGTATGTGAAAACTCAAACTTGACAAGCAAGGCAAATTTTAGATTACACTTCATACAATTTGGGTGCTCATACAAGCACATTACATATACACAATCTCAAACCCAGTGCCTTTCTTCATCCCAAGAGAGACACTGGGAATGTTGAACCCACACAATTTATTATATTTACAGAAATAATTATTTTTACTCAAGTGAAGATTAAAAATAATGACAATTTTTTTTAAAATACCCAAGCATCAACTCCGAGGTAATATTTGCCTTTGAAACAAGAAATGTTTAACGTCTATTAATTCGCAAAAGAGAATGCTTTTCCAAGCTCTCGTCCAGAGAACACCAATCCCATCCCACCACACACTAAACCAAATATTATTACCACAACCTTAATCAGAACGCTGTACCATGGAGTAGCTTCCCATTTTAAGATCATGTGAAATACACAGGGGAAGACAAAAGAAAGGCAAGTACCAGTGAAACTGCCGACCAGACCCATTAGCAGACCAAAGTGTGGCACAATAACTGCCAGGAACAAGGCAAATGTGAGAAGCATGACTCGGGTCAACAGTAACCAGAACCAGTGGTATTTGCCTTCCTTGCTGAGATGTGGAAAATATGGTAAAATCTTCGTATCCCATGTTTCTAAAACGACAAACATACAAATGGGGAAGGCCAGGAACACGTTGGTGACGACCAGGACAGTGGCTACAATGTTGAAGATGGGACTGATACTCATGTTAACTGTGATGACCTGTTCAGTTTTGGCGCCAAACCTGAGCACTGCCAAAAGACCAAGGAGGACCTTGACCACCGCAGCCAGACCAAATGCACTGTTCATCATCATGGGGAATTGTTTGGGTTCCCTCATGCTGCCCTCCACGCCAGGAAACACGGCGTGCGCACAGTAGCTGAACACGATGATGCCAAAGCCGATGGGGAACTTCTCAGGGTCGAAGGCAGGAATATTGGAGAGGGACATGTCTGGGTACTCTGTGATGCAGTAGATGATGATGGTGGCGATGCTGCACAACAGCGCAAACACGGAGACCATGCTGATCCAAGCGATTACTGACACACGGGTGATGAAGATGCCTGGTAACGCAACATAGGCGCAGACGACAGCCCACTGGTAGATGTCCAGGGGCGTCTTGTCGTTCAAGATTTCGTTGAATACTGTGGCAAGGAGCACAATGTA
Source organism: Desmophyllum pertusum (assembly GCA_029204205.1). Taxonomy (NCBI): domain Eukaryota; kingdom Metazoa; phylum Cnidaria; class Anthozoa; order Scleractinia; family Caryophylliidae; genus Desmophyllum; species Desmophyllum pertusum. The sequence goes on from MU825875.1 coordinate 179,730, forward strand.
CATGATAACACCGCCGAACATCTCGCACACTTGTACAACGCTGACAATCTTGTTTCCCCAGCCTGGCCACGCCGCTTCGCCGACCTCCGGGTAGTTGACGTGAACCCGTTTGCGCTGGCCTGTCCGTTTGGAATCCACGTACAGACATTCCACCAGAAGCTTACCGGTGTAACAGCATATCAAAGCTACTATAGCAATGATAGCTACGGCAGCCCAGCCTCCCATCATGACTGCATACGGTACACCGAGGATGCCTGTTCCTTGGATTAGATTGGTGACATTCCAGCCCGCTAACCAAGCAGACGCTTGACGATCGTCAGACGGTCTCTCTATGATCGACACCGTCATTGTAGCACCGCGCAGTTTTCGCATGCTCTCTCCTAAGCCCGACTTCTTTAAGCTCATCGTATGATCGTCGGTTGGAGCAAACAGAAGAGGTGCATCTTCGGTAACAGTTTGCAGAGATGGTTTGTGTAATGGGATCCCTTCGCCATCATTGTTCGGGGGGCTGTTTGACAGAGCTGAAGCTGCAGATCCACTGTCCATTTTTCTTTAAACTCCTGCCAGTCGATGGCTCTCCTTGTGCGTACTTTGCAGCGAGCTCAATACAAGTCTAGACAGCTTTTACAAACAGGTACATGTAAATTCGTTACCCTCTGTATTTTCACGTCCTAAAACAAGATACTGTACAATTGATCTTTATCACATGTGATTTGTGTTGTGCATTTCACACTCCTTTTACGGTAATCACAGCCAGCTGAACCAATCATATTCGAGATATTTCAGACTGGCGTGACACAACCGCGACAGGCCCTGACGGCTGTGCAAAGCACAGAAACAGACAATCGATTTTCGAAACTAGATTATTTTCATCCTACAACCAATCTTTACTTTGCCAAAATGTGTGCTTTGAAAGAAGGTAAATTAATTTTATATTCTTGCTGATTTTCCACGGGTTTTCCACGTCCTTTGCTCTTGTATATTACACGTGCTTTTGTTGTGCATTTCACACTCCTATTATGGCAATCGAAGGCGGGACTTCGACTTGGTGAACCAATCAAATTTGAGATTTCTGGTAAGAGCGTGACAGGTTTGCCCTCCCCATGTAAATCGACTGTTTTCGCGACCTTTGCTTGAGCGAATCGCGATTTATACTGTAGCGGTTTGCCGAAATTTGTTTGTTTTCTTATCTTGATTTCTTTTATTTTACAATTTACATCTGGTGATAAGGTATCCTAACAAGCCGGTTTCCTGTTGAGTGATCATTTCGACGTCCAAAGGTGTCTTTGAGCTTGGCACGTTACGGTTGATCTGATATGGCGGACGAACTGGAATACAGCGAGCTCGATTTGCAGCTTGCTCTGTCTAACTCGCTGTCCCCGAGAACCAGTGACAATGAAGGCAAGAAGGAAGCAAGCTATGAACTGCGAGTGGTGGACAGAAACAATGGCTCGCACTCTTCTGAAAGAACTCCACTGGTACGCACCTCAGACCCCGGCGCAGACCCTGATGAGCCGGTGTCGCCATCAGCCTGGAACACAAATTTTAAACGATTCCGTTCGTTTACCGTGTCGCATTTCACCACATCCCTGGTGGAGAAGGAGTGTCTGGATAGACAAGCTTCTGCCGTCCTAGCTGGCTGGAATGTCACCAATCTGATCCAGGGAATGGGGATCCTTGGGGTGCCTTATGCTGTCCGGGAGGGAGGGGTGGCAGCGGTCCTATGCATCTTCATCGTGGCAATGTTCTGTGATGTCACTGGAATACTTCTGGTCGACTGCTTGTATGAAATCTCTCCCCGTAGCAAGCTGAGAAAGAGAGTGCGCAACTCGTACCCCGATGTTGGTGAAGCGGTGTGGCCAGGCGTTGGAGGCAAGGTCGTTAGTGTTGTCCAGACAATAGAACTCTATGCTGCAGCAGTGCTATATCTGGTCCTTTTGACCACCATGTTTTCCCAGATTACAAACAAGTTCATACCACTCACTATGAACGAATGGGCCATCATCTGTTCCGTGGCCGTGCTCCCGAGTGTCTTCATCACAAGACTGTCACTTATCGCCTGGATGAGCATGCTGGCTGTGTTTTCCCTCATGTCTTCCCTGATAGTCATGGTAGCATATTGTATTGTACGATCTGATCAGTGGACAGTGGACAATATTCCATCCTTTAATATAAGTACATTTCCTGTCGGGTTTGGTATTGTAACGTTCAGTTATTGTGCTCATGCTGTCTTTCCTGGTATAGAAGGCAGCATGAGAGAACCCAAGGACTTCAACAAAATGATGCATGTTTCATTCTTCATCTCTGCTATTGTCAAAGCAGTGTTTGGCGTATTTGCTGTCCTGACATTTGGTCTGCTTACTGATCAAGTGTTTACTGTGAACTTGGCAGGGGATGTAGCATTTAACACAGCAGCGACAGTCCTCGTTGCAGTGAATGTATTTTTCTCTTTCCCTCTTCCACTGTTTGTTGTGGTGGAAACATTTGACAACACCCTCGCACCTTATTTTCCACATCTGAAGAAAGGAACAAAATATCACTGGTATTGGTTATTGCTAACAAGGACATTAATCGTAACCTTTGCACTGTTTGTCGCCCTCGTCGTGCCGCACTTTGGCCTGTTGATGGGTTTTGTCGGCAGTTTCACCGGAACATGCCTGTCTTTTGGATTTCCATGTATAGCCCACCTGAAGCTGCGATGGAAGTTCCTACGCTGGTATCACATCACAGGAGAGATTATTCTTATTGTGTTTGGGTTTGTTGCTGGTGGGTTGGGTTTTGTGTATTCAGGGAAAGCTCTAGTGGACTCTTTTCGTACATTTTAGTAATTGTACATTTGATTACCTGAAACATGCAGGTGCACTATAAAAGGGAATAAGGGGCTGCTCACACTAGGCAAATTTTTTATTTACTTTGCAAAAAAATTATGTCATTGTCAAATGCTAGTCGAGTGTAACCGGAATTTTTTAACTTGACAAAATTTTGTCAAACTCTTCCAAACTTCAAAGAAGTCGGAGCTTGCCAATTTTTTGTCAGGCAATAAAATCACGCCTTTTTGTTTGATAAGTGTACATGCTAGCCATTAATCATCATGATTGACATTTCCTGGGTTAAAAGTATTTTGTCATGTTTACAGTGCAAACAAAAATTTGGCAAAGCAAATTTGATACTGATATTTGTTTGAGCCTGCCAAATTTTTTCAGCCTAGTGTAACCGGCACCTAAGATACAATAATTTGAAAACCATATTATTTACATTTTAATTTTGTGCATGGGCATTAATTTCAATAATATTCCTAATTAATTTCGAATTTTTTAATCGGCTAATAAATTTAAAATATTATTCGGTCTGCGACCTCAAAGTGTTCTCATGTAGCAGCAGCTTCAGCAATGGATTAGCATTGAACTAGGTACTTAAATAAAAATTGGATAAATATGATTTGTTTTTCTTGTTTGCTGTACAGTTTACACATATCGTATCCTAATTATTGCAAATATTTAATTCTGACAATAATAGCATAAATATAATTTTGTTTACCAAAAATTGTTGTTATATTAGTGAATTATTGGTTGGTCTGGAATAGTTGATCACTTAATATTTTAAGGTCAAGTTATGGGCAAAATGTGAATCCTGACCTTCCATAGGATGTTCCTTTCACAGTGCACCTTTGGGTTAAATTAGTGGTAGTTAAGGTGTCCATATTTAAAGTAAAAATCTGGATTCAAGCGCTGCTTGGGGTTATTGGGCTTTAACTGTTGGGCACATTATGCTTTACTCTCAGTGCCTCTCTCTACCCAGGAGTGTAAAATGAGTATTGTTGGGGTTGTGAGTACAGTGGAATCCCGATTTCTTGAACCTCTTAAGGAACCGAAAGTTGGTTTGAGAAATCGGGAGTTCGAAGGGAAGCGACTTTTGATTCGAGTTGTTGGGGTTTTTGAGAAATCAAGGGTTCGATAAATTGGGATTCCACTGTAGGGTACAGGTGTAGGCTGTACGATTGTCACTGAGGTTGAATGTCTCAGGGGCACCCAACGACTAAATTAATTTTCCTGTAGGTGTCGGAACATCGTTTTTACGTAGTAACTGTGCTTTATGGGCAGTTTAATGGTTTATTTTTAAACGCTAAGAAAAATGTATCTGTTCGGATACGTTAGCTGAATGTTCAAACTTCAGAAAATTTTAGGGATTGAAATCTTATTGCCCGAATTTATGAGCTGAATTTGCCTTTCCGAAAATCCTAGCTGACCTATTTTTGTACCCAAAACGACATTTTTATCTCTCCGAAAACAAAAGGCATTAATTTTCCCATATTAAGAAAGTTTGAGATGACATTTCCCTAACCGAAAATCTGAGGCGATTATAGGCCTTCCGAACAGATATTCCACCGAAACGATCCGTTGGGTGCCCCTGATGTCTGTACAGTATAAGATACATGTGCATGTTGAAGAAGGCATCATTTATGTAATGATTATTATTATTACTGTTTTAGAGTGAACATATTAGGGAAATCAGTATGCACAAATAATTATTTTGTGAATCTGTTGTTTGGAACTCATCACTACCAAGTGCAAAACGTTTCTTACATAGTCCGTTTTATAAAATTGGGAACATTTTTGTGTAACCAAGTTTTGATATTCCACTAGTGTGGTAGCCTTGAGGTTCGTAATATAAATAGAAAGTGGCTAGTGAATGTTTCGTGTATTACATGTACTGGTATTACTTTGATCAGTAGTGTGGTGAATGTGAGCTAGTATGGGCTAAGATATCCATCTCTGCGGTGTGGTGTCCATAGCAATCGAATGCAGAAATGTCCTATCTGTATTTTCAGACTAGTTTTGGTATGGGTGAATTTTAGAATTTCTACCGTTCCAATTGCTCAAATAACAACAGGACATAAGAATACATGATTTATTGTATTTCTATTCCAGAAAAGTGAAAGTTGAAAACTAACCTTAAAATACAGATAGGACCCAAGTTCTGCACTCAGCTCTTCAACTGCATTGTAGAGAAATCAATAAAGAGGATGAAGGGTTATCAATCATGAGCAAAGGCTCTGTGAAATGTTGATACAGTTAATTATTTAACAAATAAAGAAGCCAAAACCATGTATTATACTGTCATAAAACACGATGGGAATTTGAAAACACAAGAGAAATTTAGAAAACACGAGCCGCAGGCAAGTGTTTTCTAAATTTCTCGAGTGTTCTCAAATTCCCGGAGTGTTTTATGACAGTATAATACATGGTTTTGGCTTCTTTATGTGTTTTAAAATATAGATTTATGCGCGCGAAACGATAAAACACGCTTTTCTATGTTTTATTCTCTGATAAAACATGGTTTTTTAACCAATCAGAGCGCGCAAAGTTTTCAGTTTATATTTAAATGTTGATATACAGTCAACTCTCTCTAAGATGGACACCATTGGGACCCGCACCATCTGTCCGTCTTAGAGAGGTGTCTGGCTTATAGAGAGTTTAGATGCAGTAAAATGACTGAAAAATAGTGCGTAATAGTAGAGGTGTCCGTTAAGAGAGAGTTGACTGTATAAATTTTAGTTAACTGGTAATATTATTTTAGATTGTTATCAAGCTAGTTAGGGTTGTTTTCAGAAGGTCAACCTAGTGTTTCTTTGGAATGAATTAAAAATATGATTGACAGGGGAAGTCTGAGTGTAGTTATGTTGGCGGGAGGGGTTGATGCCCAGGGGGGTTCTCCGGATTTAAAGTGACGGGGAGGTGCAAAGGATTTTTTGGGGTTTGAAATTCACAATATTATTTTCTGGATTTTTTTTGGGTAAGAAAATTTTGACAAGACTCGATAAAAAAAATTGTTACAGTACTTAGTGCTATGGATATGTAGTACACGCTCGCTTGTTATAATAAAGCGGTTATGATCGGCTCGCATAGGTTCAGCGTGGGATTTTTGGGGGTTTAATTTTGGTTCAGGGGATGTTTTGGGGTCTCGCTTCAATCCCTAGGGATTTTGTTAGGTTTTAATTAATGTCTCCATTTGCACCTCCTGTCACTTTAAATCCGGAGTACCCCCCCAGGGGGTTGAAGATTCCTATGTCAAACCCCCGGGGGGGGACTCCCATACGAAAGTGACGGGGATGCTCGTCATCCCTTTTAGGGGTGTAAATTACGGATTTTGGTCCCCCTTATGGTGTTCAGGACAGAACGGCGATATTTTTAGCCATCATGCAAGGTATCTTTTAGGGTTGCATGCAAAGAAATAATAAAAACACCGTCATACTGTGTATAATGGAATCTTTTAGGGGTCAAAAAAGGCTTGAGCCACACCCAGATTGGTCCCTTTTAGGGATGTAATTTGAAATTTCCGACGAGCATCCCCGTCACTTTCATATGGGAGTCCCCCCGGGTGTCAAACAACCTTCCCTACCCCAGGCAGGTGTGAAGGGGGCCTCAACCACCAATTAAGCATAACAGCTGAAAAACAAGGGCCATAATAATAAGATCTGTTTTATCAGTACACTTCAACGTGCTATGACCGAACAAATGCAAATTTGTATTTTGCACCAAAATGTACCATCCCCTTTATAGAGGAATGTCTTGTTTAACCATCTTTGTTTCAAATAGACATCCCAGTGCATAATATTTTCTTTGATCAGTATTACAGTTGAAACCATGGACTACAGTAGAACTTAACTATGGTCAGACAATCGGAAGATTTATAAGACATCTCTACTGTTACATTACATTGGGAGTGTAAGAATCTAAGATGATCCTAGATTGGACATATTGACTCGGAACAGAACACTGGAGTTGTAGACAAAACTAACTCTAAAGTTTCACAGCTCTTGTATTTTTCGTCTCTAAACTGGGGAAGTGAGGGAGGGGGGGGTGGAGGGGGTTATTGGTCTGAGAGAAATATATTTTTGTGTCAGGTGAATTTTTAGTGATTTCTGTTTTTAGGGGGTTTATGACCTATGAAAAAGTTACGTAATTTTTGGACTTTATTTTTGTCTGATGGGGTTCACCCCCACCCCTCTCCTCTGGGTAGAACAACCGGAAATATTTTCTGGTGTTGATTTGACGCATTCGTGATGTCCAACAACGGACGTGACTCCTACGCTCGATTCACAAACAAAACCTGTTAGTGAAACCAGAATTATAGAACTTCCCAAAGAGATACATAACAGACGCGATCCAACTTGGCGAAATATATATTCTGAAAACATTTACACGAACTCCATGCCGTATCGGTGTTTATAGCCTTTTAGGGCAAAATTTGGCGCGAAATGCGTTTTCCCTAGTCGCAGAGGTTTTTTCTACGCTTTACATCTCAATCGAGTTTTAAGGTTTCGAAATATTACCGATATTCAGTTTATAGTTCTGTTTTTCTGTGACTTGTCTTCCTCTGCACTCGGATCAACACGTGTACAATTAAGTATTGCGTGACTTTCTGGTACGCACGCACGCTCGAATCGCAACAATTATAAATTGTAGATTGCAATTACATCAATTGAAACTTTTCTATACAAATTGGTGATTACTTTGGTTATTGCGCATATAAAATAAGCGTTGTCACCTTTTACTCGCAATTTATTCATGTTTAACCGGAGTGACGTGAGAAAAGGCCGGCGCGAAACTTGAATTAAGTGGATAACAAAAACTTGGAAAACCAGTCTGACGTGGTTAACGTGGACCAAACCAGCCCGATGAACTCCGCATTTATAGCGTGCATTCTCAGTCGTAACTTTACGTACAAACGACTTACCGTTTTGCCCTACGTTCCTCGTAGAACGTTCGCTGCGTTCTTACGAAAGAAAAGCCTGTCGAGAGTCCAAGACAAGAAAACGAAATGGACAAAGAAAACTTGGAAACGAACACGTTTTCGGTAACAACAGCGTCCTCGCAAGTTCCGTTGGCAAGTACGGTGATAAAAGAACCCGAGTTGGTCACAATCATCGAGGACATGCCGTTGACGATGGAACAAATCGAAGAAGAACAAGACCTTCTAGAAGAAGCCGAGGATGAACTCGAACCAAACGAGAACACTCCTCTGATACGGTCGACCGAGACGGCGTTTGACAAAAGTGGTTCGAGCTTCTTCACGCACAACAGTAAAAGCTTCACGACGACTTTCACAACAAGCCAGGCATCTTTATTCATTCCTTCGTTCCAGTTCTCGCTGTATTCCAGTGTAGTGTCAATCTCAAGGTCTCTGAATCAACGATCGGTAGCGATCTCAATGAACGGCGAAAGCTCGAAATCCAAAAGCACAACAATGACTTTGTTTGAGAGGTTATCCGAAGATGGCCAAGCAACGACCATTCTCGCTTTATGGAACATGATCAATATGATCCTGGCTAGTAGCAGTGTTCTAGCTATGCCTTATACGATAGCTTTGGGAGGATTCGCCGCACTGTTCTTGATTCTAGTGATTGGATTCTTCGACGACATCACATCGGTGCTGTTGGTCGAATGCCTGTACGAAATTTCCCCGAAGAGCCGACTTCGCAAGCGAGTGAGGGCGAGTTATGCCGAGATTGCAGCGGACGTGTGGGGACCAATGGGAGGGCGGCTTGTCGATTTCATCACTGTGAGCCTGTCGTATTGTTGCTGTGTTCTGATGGTGATGGTGATGGGAAGCAGTATCATGGAACTTTTGAGGAGCCTGGTGGTGTTGTCCCTCCAAGAGTGGTGCTTGCTGTGCGCGCTAGCCATGCTACCCACAGTGTTTATTAAGAGACTGTCCATTCTGGCCTGGCTAAGTATGCTAGCTGTCTTAGCAGTGTTCATCATAATCTTTATTGTATTAGGCTTTTCTTTAGGAGATTCAAATACCTGGGCTTTGGAGAACATCCCCTCCTTTAATTTAAACACGTTTTCTGTTAGCTTGGGTATCATTATGTTTTCTTACTGTGGGCATACGGTGTTTCCTGGAATTGAAGGCTCTATGCAGGAACCCAAAAAGTATAAAAAGGTCTCCCATGGGGCATTTACATCAGTAACGGTAATGAAATTTTTGGTTGCGCTGTTCTGTTGCCTTACGTTTGGAAGCAACACCCAGTCAATTGTGATCTTAAATCTCAGTTCATCATATGGTTCCATCTTAAGTAAAATAGCAACATTCCTGGTCATCGTAAATATATACTTTTCATACCCCCTTAATATGTTTGTTGTAAGTGGGACTTTAGATATAGTTCTGTTGCCAAAGTTTCCAATCTGCTACAAGGACAAGCGTTATAACTACCTATGGGTTTTCGTTACACGGACCATCCTGGTGTTTTCGACGCTAGGTATTGCTATAGCTGTACCTCATTTTGGGCTCCTTATGAGCATTTTTGGAAGTCTGTTTGGAGTTTGTATAACTTTGATTTTCCCCTGTCTCTTCCATTTGCAGCTCAAATGGAATAAGCTTAGATGGTATAGCAAAGTTTTTGAGATGTTTATAGTGTTATTTGGGATGGCTGCAGGCACCCTGGGTTTAATTTATTCCTCTATTGCTCTAAAAAATGCTGTGAACTAACTTTAGTAATTTAGTGTTTACAAAGATACCTTATTACATGAAATTTTCGCAAAATTGAAGTGTCATGAAAAAAGTGTCGCAAAAATTAGCTATAAATTAAATAGCACTATATGTATCAGTAGCGACTTTTGTCAAACTTTATCAAGAATGATTTTCTTCATCATTTTCTTCTTCCTCTTCGCTACGATCTATGATTTTGAAACTGCATTAAAGTGGTAGTTCAATATTATTGGTAGGTTGTGTCAATTTTGTTGTTTTATTGTGACATATACCACTAAAGCAAATATTCAATACAAATGCTCGTATTAAATTGTGAGACCACTAAAGCAAATATTCAATACAAATGCTCGTATTAAATTGTGAGATTTTGGATGAAATCATGAGAGTTCAAGTGACTAAATTATTTGCAAAATTAATGTGCCACAAAAATTTCATGTAATAAGATAACTTTCTTTCTTATGAAACACTCGTCAAGTATAAAAGCTTAGTTCTATGTAGTAATATACTTTCATTCTCAAGCTCAAAACATCAATTCTTCTCAACGATTCCCATACATTTTATATTGATGTCAGATCTGAGAATTTGGTGGTACATAAATTAAAGCAAATAGTCTCCAGGTTGATCATTTTATTTATTCTCATCACTGTCTAAGTGACTTTGTATTGATACTGTAAGGAGAAATTTGTTGTTGATCACTCTTGAGGCTTAGTGTTCTTGTACAGTTCACAACACTATATTAATTGTCGAGTTACTAGTAACGCTATTGTTTTGTGTTAAAACAGAAATAGAGGTGAAGAAATGGTGACTATTTGAATCTCTAGAATTTTGAACTGACCCAATCTTGGAAATTTCATTCAATATACTTTAGATGTCTTATTATGAATCAAGACTGTGGGGTTTAGGCATCTTAGTGACCCTCAAATATCAGCATTCTACACCTCTAGAAGTTATTTTTATAAAAATGTAATGTGTAAGAGCAAATTACTTTGTGCCTAGTTTGTAAAACACATTAATTGACACAACTGAGGAGCTATTCCAATAGTGTCAATCTTGCAGATATTAAGAAAGATTAAATTAGACTTTACCTCTGTAGTTTAGGGTGGTTTTCAATTGAGTGTCCAAAGTAATCTGGAATTGCTTTGGGTTTGCTGTGCTACGCTCTGTGATTGGCTTAAAAAAACTCGCGCCACAAACCAATCCAATGTTCATGAGTTGGTCATGCATATTTTACTGCTCTTGGCGCCACCGCTTCAAGTTCTCATTCGTTCATTACTTCATTATATTGTCTACATCTCTTTTGTAATTGTTTTGGGTGGATAACCGCTGTATCATTAATTGATATTTAATTAGTGTTATCATTATATTACTTTCTTTGAAAGAGTGTGGCTAGCAAAATAAGAATAGGTGTAAATATATTACTGTTAAGGGTAGCAAATTATCCCTTGTAATAATAATAATAATAATAATTATTACAAGGGATAATTTGCTACCCTTAACAGTGGTGTAGATAGACTGCAAGACAGTCTCTCTTTTTCTCGAGATATTGTGTGCGATGCCTATCAATTATTGATAGGCGCAAAGCGCCGACAATAAGGCTCGGCGAAGCGCCGATAATCCACGTGCGAGCCTCACAAGAAATACGGACTGTTTTGCAGTCTATGGCGTAGATCGAATGCATGGACAATAAAAAAAATAATTAATTGGTGCTTGCAAAATTTACATAGTGCTCGAGAATCCTAAAAATGTGCCATGCATGGATGATTGATTGTCCATGCAAAAGTAGACACAAAAACACTTGGCCAAAAATAAAAAAATGCTCACCTGGCCCTAATATTTTTATTTTGGGTCAAAAGAGAGTAAAAAAATTATTACTGATGAAGGTATAAGATGTATCATATTGCTTTCATATTGCAAAAGTAAGGATTCAATTTTCCAGATCTGTAAAAGACACATTCAAATAATTTGCATTTTGCAGGAATTTTGTTAAAATACGTGTTTTGCAATGCTATAAAAAGGGGGAAGGTATTTAGGAATTAGCCAAGGAAATTTAATATGTATTTATAGGCATTTTCTAACAAACACCCCTTTTCAGTGGATTGGCTATATATTTGTTTATGAGTAAAGTGTAATAATATTGAGCTTTTAAATTTATTTGATGTAGTAAGAGTAAAATCAGTTAAGTTAGTAGGGGGGGTTGAGGTGGGGGTGGGTTCAAATCAAAAACACTTTATGTGGGGCCGGATGTATATTTTATGGAACCACACATGTTTTGGTTGTACATCACAACAATAATAGTTTATACTGTCTTTACTCTTGTCACTTGGAAATTAAAGGTTATTCTTTCAGCACAACCAGTGCAATGTTGACTTTGACCAGGTTTAAACTGGGTCAAAAATGTAGGAAAAATGTATTTCATGCAATATTAATTTATTAATGAAAGTCATTATGTTTGGAATATTAGAAAATTATAAATGGTTGAATTAGTTACTAATATATTTTTCCAGTTTATAGTTGTAATAATGTACATAAGTAAGCTATACATTATTTTGCTATTAAAATATCACAGGTTTCAGTTCCTTTGTACATTTATTGTTTGTATTATCCCCTTTGTATCGACCACATATAGAGTACTAAAGTCATGACGTCACAAAAATTAAATTTGCGAAATTATGAGATTTGATCAGCTATTCAGAGAAAGCATGCCAAAAATCTCTACTTGCCAAAAATTAGCTCACCATTGCAGTTTGCTGCTGAGATGTGGGCACTTCAGGTTTTAATTTCTCCATACAAACCCTTCTAATTTTGCATCTTCCTTCAGTTTAGAACAGGCACAAAATTAGAGAGGTTTGTATGGGGTGGTACTTCTATATCTTCTGTTCTATTTGTGCTAACAAGTTGAAATTTTGTGACTGATCATACAGCAGCAGTTTTATCTAATAATGGGATTTTGAGGCTTGATAAAAATAATTTGAAAATTTGTGACGTCACACTTTACCACAAAATTTCGATGGGTTAGAGTGATTTTATTTAACCCGTGAAACTGACTCGTACCCAGTCGTATCTCTTGTCGAGAGACGTGCGGCTGAGGGGAGCGCAAGGGGTGATGGGAAGGAGGAAAGGTGGGAGACTTTCGCTTTCTTCCTTCCCAGCATCCCCTGCGTCTTGCGACTCCCAACAAAGGAGACAAGAGAGACGACTGGAGACGAGTCAGCCCGTGAAACAACACCTGACAGTTAGTGCTATAAAATAGTCAAAACTAAACAAAAGAAAACAATGGAATAATTAGTGTCTAATTGTGTAGTAACTATTTTCCGGGCTAAGTAAAATCACTCTATCAGCTCAATAATAACACATAAGATCAGAGTTTGTAACTCATGAGCCAAAGATGAGTGATTTTTGATTGACCAAAGGAAAAAAAAATGGGTGATCTATTGCTGTTGTGAAATGACTTGTCAATAAACAATGCCATAAATGGTTTATTGGTAGCCTCCTGTGCAGTCCCTGGGACCCACATTCTAAGTAAAATCACTCTATCAGCTCAATAATAACACATAAGATCAGAGTTTGTAACTCATGAGCCAAAGATGAGTGATTTTTGATTGACCAAAGGAAAAAAAAAATGGGTGATCTATTGCTGTTGTGAAATGACTTGTCAATAAACAATGCCATAAATGGTTTATTGGTAGCCTCCTGTGCAGTCCCTGGGACCCACATTAGATAATTTTCACCATTCATGACTACATTTTTTTCTCCCACTCATGCTAATAGCAGGAATGCATGTACTGCTATTAAACCTCCCTCTGCTAGTTCTAAATATTGCAAATCAATGCCTATATACTTCCTTAAACTGGCATCAAACCCTTGGACCCACTTTTAAACAAGAAGTGGGCGGCATGCAGCCACTACCAGTGTGAACATATTTTTCATAGGTGCTGGTGACAACATTTTTATGGATAGTGTCCGGGCTCACATTGGACTGGGGCACTCGCTAGTCCAGTCTGCACATTATTTTTGCAAGTGTCCAGGTATTCTACCTACATATCTCTATAAATTATTAAAATGGTGGAAATATGCTTGAGGGAGTGTTAATCTTGGTACTGGGTATCAGTAACCTCATACCTTGATTACTGAGCCAGCTGCTTAGCTCCTGACGTTTCGGTTGTCTCCTGCCATGAAAATGGCGAAACCGGCTCAAACGCGAAACCTTGAAAGAAGTAAGCTTATAATACTTGTAACGCTTGTGCGCTTTGGCTTCTTGTGGTATTACATATTACAGTATTAGGAAGACATTAAAACAGCACAAAAAGACTGATAACTTACCTGGACAAAGGAATATACAGAAACGAAACGAAAGATTTGTGCGAAAGGCATGTGTCACCAAGTCACTCATGTGTCACAGAGTTGCCGCCGGCTGTCAACTGTTTCCCGCCAAAATTTTACCACTAGAGAGCACTGACTAGAGGGTGTCGATACAACTGCGTTAGGGTACTCTCCTATTCCTCTTGTGTCGAGGTTTCAAAGGTTGCATTCTGCTTTCTCCGAGGATTATAAATTTTGGATTCGGACTTTCAATGTCGTAGTTTTCGTAACAGTTTGTGTTATTCTCGATGGGAGCTTACCAGTCGTAGAAAATGGTGACTGGTTTGACCGAAACAACTCATCATGTTAGCGTGTTGTAGTTTGTTTAAAACTGTAAATTCTGTAGTAAAGCGCTACTGCAAGTATGTTGATTAGAATGTTTTTTTTTTTCTTAAAAACTTTAGAAACTCGAGGAAAAGTAGTCATTTTGAAGCCTAAACTGCCAAAAGTCCAGCAATTTTTCATACTCAATATCCTAGCTAGTGAGTAGATAGCCAATCAGATTACATCATTCCTGACAGATAGTGAGTATTGATAGTATACGAGTAGCTCAGGCAATTAGATTGCCGCATTTGTATTAGTATACTAGTAGAGTTTTACTAAAAAATGATATCACTCACTTAGTGCAGGATAAAGTCTGCAGTTACTATTTCAATACTATTCCTTTCTCGAATGGACCGCATTCTGACAGTGCGAGCGCAACTGATAGTCAGAACCCAGGCAACAAGCTTGAGCGCGCGCGCGTTTACTTTACTGAGAAGAAGTATAATTATCATGGCAACATGACATCACAATCAGAGAAAAGAGAAAACCTCAGATTTGTGTGAAAGTTTTCATCCCGAAGAAGCTTGAGTTCAAGAATGCTAAGAAAGTTTCTCAGAAATAAGGCAGAGGCCAACGAATTTCAGATAACAGCATCTGTATCGTCGCTGGCCATAGAATGCGTCAAAGATAAATGGTAAGTTACAAAAAAACATGATTTTAACTTTTGCCGCAAGTTCTCGACCATCCGGGCCAACCTAACATTTGACAGTAATTCATGCAATATAGATCTTCTCTTACCTTTCCGATCGGCAAATAATTCAGAGTCCATCACTAACGAAATTGTATTATGAAGCAATTTAGATCGGCTGCGAGTTCATTGGATGCGAAAATGTAAAACACGTGATTTTCATGTCGCGCGCGAATTTTCGCAAGTAGCTCTTGAGAATCCTACAACGAAAGAAACGTTCGTTTTTAATAGTTTTTGCTTATTTCACAAAACACAAGAAGGACACGACATCACAGAGGGAATGTGAATTTGGAGACGCAGAATTATTAACCGGATTTTTTTGTTTTTTTTTCGAGAAGGAACAAAACTCAACAAAATCAAAAATACGACTGTAGTTTTATTCTTAAAGGCGGGACTTAACCTGAATGCCATTTTTCCGCGACTTAACATGGGTTAAATGGAAATATCTCGTTCACGTTTCAAGCAATCCAAAAACTCTATGCTCATCCCATGAATCTATGTTATGGGGTGTTTTGTAAATTTTTGGGTGATTTTTGGGTGTGTTTGGGAGGAAATAGTTTTTCTCAAAGGAGTTGTAAAATTTAGAGAAATAAGAAATATTGAAGATTTGATGTAGTTTTAAAATTAGAATTTGAAGTTAAACATTAGTAGATTGACACCAACAGACAGTTGATAACCACGCAAGAGCACCCGTGTGGGTATCAACTGTCTGTTGGTGTCCCAAAAATCATTTTCTTTCTTCTATCCCTTCTTTAAACATCCATTCCTAACCGTGGCGCAAATAATTCAAACCATTAATAATTGGCACAACTCGGGGAAAATGCGACTGTTGGGTGGAAAGTTGCGCACACTGACAACTTGTTTATCTTCGGTTGGCATGGTGGCAAATAAAGTAAAATAACGACAGGGAGGGGTCGGAGGGTCTCACTTTGCCACTCGTTATCAGTCCTAGCAAGATTGGAATGCAATATGGCGGACAGCGGATCAGTACCAGCGTAAATCAGTTTCAACGGCTGTGTTTTTCTTTTTGCCATCATATTATATTTGAAAAGCACCTATGATTAATTTTACATTTTTTCAATTGCAATATGGCGGATCTCGGCGGACCGCCTAGTTCACTTCCTAGGCCTCTATATATGCAATGGCCAATCACAACAAACGAAAACAACAAAAATAAGCCAATGAGAACTCAAAGCAAATACATGTAACCGGCGCCAAGCGCGGGAAAACGCGTGTGACCAAGTCGCGATTGGTTTTGGTTTTGCATCTGATTGGTTGAGAAGGTGGTGCGAGTATTTTAAACTAATCATAGATCCAGGAGAATATGAACTGTAGATCGTAGTAAAGCATAACCAAAGCAATTCAGCGATCACTTTCGACAGTCAATTGAAAACCACTCCAAAAACATATTAGACTTTGTAGATGTAAAAGCTAAATGTTAAAGCAAATAAATTTACTATAAAATCTGTGAAACAGGCCAAGTCAGATTTTTTGTGGATTTGAAGGTCTGGCTTCCTTCTGATAGCGCGAAGCACGAGGGACCATGGGAAAGTACTAGGCAGGTGCATATGATTGACAGAAGCTTCCTGTGCAGGCTTCCCACTCAGTCAACAATCGCTTCTCAATCGCTTTTATAGACCGCGACATGCTACTCCGCAATATATTCTCCCAATTAATTTGAGAAACTAAGAGTAATTAACTCGTAATGTGTTCTAGGAGTGTTTAATTAATGGTTAACACGCAAATATATTTTGAGATCATGCAAATACCGAGCAGATTCGTGTAGTTTTCATATGATTCGTGAACGATGTACTAAACTGAGAAATTTCGGCGAGATCAGTGTTATTATTTCACTGTATTCTATTTTGTTTTCGGGATATGGGAGAATTCCCCTAACCCGAGTGTTTTTATTTTACACTAGATTTGTTGCATGTCAAAATATTTTTCGCGTCGATTAATATTTGTGAATTCTTTCTAATCGCAAAACTAAGAGGGTTATAATTATTGTTCCTGCTGTAATTTTTCTCAAAACATTTTCATTTTGGTCTGAGCCCACATATTGTTAATTAAAAGTTTGTAAATATAACTTGTGAGATGTCAAACAAGACAAACAAAGCAACCGACCACAGTTTATTATACTACTATTAAACAGTTAAAAGTGGCAGTTTAACTTCAACATTTGCCATATTGTACTGAACTGAGTAATTTCGGCGAGATCAGTATTATTAATTCACTGTACTGTACTTCGTTTTCGGGATATAGGAGAATTTCCTTTAACCCGAGCGCTTTTACTTCATACTAGATTTGTTGCACGTTAAAATATTTTTTGCGTCGATTAATATTTGTGAATTCTTTCTAATCGCAAAACTAAGAGGGTTATAATTATTGTTCCTGCTGTAATTTTTCTCAAAACATTCTCATTTTGGCCTGAGCCCACATATTGTTAATTAAAAGTTTGTAAATATAACTTTTGAGATGTTAAACAAGACAAACAAAGCAACCGACCACAGTTTATTATACTACTATTAAACAGTTAAAAGTGGGAGTTTAACTTCAACATTTGCCATATTGTACTGAACTGAGTAATTTCGGCGAGATCAGTATTATTAATTCACTGTACTGTACTTTGTTTTCGGGATATGGGAGAATCTCCTTTAACCCGAGCGCTTTTACTTCATACTAGATTTGTTGCGCGTTAAAATATTTTTCGCGTCGATTAATATTTGTGAATTCTTTCTAATCGCAAAACTAAGAGGGTTATAATTATTGTTCCTGCTGTAATTTTTCTCAAAACATTCTCATTTTGGCCTGAGCCCACATATTGTTAATTAAAAGTTTGTAAATATAACTTTTGAGATGTTAAACAAGACAAACAAAGCAACCGACCACAGTTTATTTTGCAATAAGTGGCAGTATAGCTTATTACTACTGATATTAAGTGTCAGTATAGCTTCGAAACCTCATATTACCATCTCTAATTTATTTCACTAGCTATAACTTGTATAGATCGGTTTTCATTTGAGTGTCGTAAAACCAAAACCAAAACCAAAACCAAAACCATGATTGGTTGAGTAGGTGGCGCGAGTTTTTTTAAACCAATCACAGAACGTAGTAAAGCAAAACCAATTTCGGATTACTTTCGATACTCAATTGAAAATCGCTCTAAACAATAACGAACAACAGGTTGGTTTTAAAACTAATACCTTATTTTCTCCTGTGTCTTTTGAATAAATTTCTAGATCCCGTATGACCTTAATTAGCTTATCAACTACAACTCTTTCGTGAACCTTACCCTACAGTATGAAACGGGAGAAGGTTTCTTTTCAAGTTTTTATTTCCGAAAAAACATTTTATTAGCAATTAGCTTTTTCGCAGCGAGCATAAGAGGAAAAAAGGAAAACAGGACAACTTAGCGCGCTGTATGACAAGCAATGTTGCAGGGTCGGGAGGCAGAGTTATATTACGCTCGGCAGGGAAGGGAGGTTTTTCCAGTAATGGAAAATACTTAAAGTTTGTTTCCTAGACCTTGAACTTGAATGGTAATTTCTAAACAAATTACGTGTCTGAGGGGAAACCATCTGGGCACCGCACGTGATAACATTGTCAAAGGATTGACAGAAGCTTCCAGTGCAGGCTTCCCACTCAGTCAACAAACGCTCTAGATCGCGACATGGTAATATTCTCCGAATCAATTTGAGAAAACTAAGAGTAATTTTAAACTCTTAATGTGTTCTATTTGTTTAGTTAACGGTTGGCACACAAATGTATTTTGAGATTATGCAAATACTGGGCAGATTCGTGAAGTTTTCTCTCGTTAGATCCAAATCAGTCTTCCAAGAAAGAGACTTCTAGTATATTTAACAAAGTACGTGTCTGAGGGAAAACATCCGCGCACCGCATGTGATAACATGGTGCAAATGATTGACAGAAGCTCAGTCAACAAACGCTCTAGATCGCGACATGGTAATATTCTCCAAATTAATTTGAGAAAACCAAGAGTAATTAACTCGTAATGTGTTCTATTTGTTTAGTTAACGGTTGGCACACAAATGTATTTTGAGATCATGCAAATACCGGGCAGATTCGTCCAAGTCAGTCTTTCAAGAAAGAGACTTCTGGTATATAAACCGATACCTAATGACTTGCAAGGCCGAATGTCTTGAGAATCAGGTTCTGACTCGGGTTAATAAACAAGGCGGTTTGTTTTGATATAAAGTTTGCACCTGTGGCTTATGAATACTGCCGAGTCAAACATGGAGAAAAGTGTCCGGAAAAAAAGAGAGAGAAAGTGCAGGATGGGGTGTGGAAAAGGAACGAGAGTTATATAAAGAGAAAAGCTTAAAAGAACGGCTGTAGCAAACATATTTTTTGTACATTTTATTTTTTCCTAATTTAAGATAATTACAACTGGTGTTTATAAAATAACTACAAAGTGATTGTAAAGTCAGAGTCCAAAGAACGGTTAAAACCATTCTGCAAAGTTTCTCAAATGTGCATTGAATTAAATAAAACAGTAGTAACACGTTTTACAAAACAGTTTTGAAATAAATGTATTTACAAGTTATAGGTCGACTTACATAAGTAATCTTCATTTAATAAGAAAAAGATCTTACTTAATCTTGCTGTTTTTAATGTAAAGCTGTTAACTTAAAATTTGTCGCGAGAGATATTATACAGTAAGTGACACAAGCTATTCGGAAAAAAATTTCCGAGTTCTACCAACTGGAGTCGAACCTATGTTCTTCTGCACACCGGTCGGATGCTCTACCACTGAGCTACAGGAGACTCGTTGGAGCTTTAATAGGCCATATAACTTAAGGTTCAAATGGTGACAAACTTATAATTTGTTATTATAATCCTTTTCTTTTTTTACATTGAAGTCGTTTGATAAATAAGAGACAATAAGTCGAACATTATCCTCAACTTGCTTAATCGAAAAGGAAACACCAAAAAGGTTTTCTCTCTACCGCCTTGTAAGTTTACGTTGTGATCCTTTTGTACATCAATCATATTCCGCGCTTTAGGTTCGTTTTTCTTAAAAATATCATTCACGAATCATGATGATTTTTTGGCCGTAAAGAAGCAGCGCTTGTTTAGCCAACAAATTCTAGTTAATCACCGGCTAACTTTTAGTTGATTGCTTTAATGACAATAATGAACCACTCCTTGAAAAGGAATACTACGGCTTCACTCGATTACGAGACTGCACTGCTCAAAAGCAGCGAAGGAGATTCTTAACACCTTGACGATAATTTCCACTGAAAATAAAACAGATGAAAGGGTTTATGGCACAATTTGCATAAGCCATAAAAATGGAAACAATGTAGAAGTATATGAAGCCACAAGACATGGTAATGTCCGATCCAATATAGATCAGGCCGATACTGTAGGGAAGCCAGCATACTGCAAATCCTAACACGATGGCAATGGACATCTTCAGCACATTTCGTTCCCTTTTCGCGCGTTGTTGCCCAGCGTTGACCGATTGCTCGCCTGGAGTCTTCTGTGACTTGAGCTTTACAAGTATGATATAGTAAAGTATTGCTATCAGCACCAATGGGGTATAAGAGAATGTAACAAGCATTGCTATCAGGTAATTACCGTAGGACGAGGACTCTCCAAAGGCTTCATTCCAGCGCGGCGCACACGCCAGCCCCGCCGGCCGTCCTGAATATTCAACCAGTTTTTTAGCGAAGAGATATGGGGAAAAGAAAGCCATCGCGACGATCCAAGTGGCGAGAATGAAGAAGGGGCACATCTTTGAACTGATGAGTGGGGAACGGAGGGGAAATACCACGGCTCCAAATCGATCCACTGCTATCAGAACCAGGCTCTGAACAGACACAGCATAGGAGACATCTGTTAAGAAGGGAACCAGCTTACATAAGGCCTGGCCATGAAAACCACCGATCAGCCAGGAGTCGTCGACGTACAAGTCTGTTAGAATCCATGGGAACAGGACAATTGGAAACAACATATCGGACATAGCCATGTTTGCTATTAAAAAGTTGGTTGTTTTTCTCATCGTTTTCGTCTTGTAGACAATTATTCCGATGAAGGAATTTCCCGCCAGCGAAACAATAAGGATCAGACAGCAAGCAAAGGTGTATCCGATTTTTGCTGCTTTAGGATTGAAGCTGCAGCTGGATGACTCTGTTCCATTCATCGTTGTGTTCATAGACAAATTTGCCGACATTTTTGTGGTCTCTTATCCAGCTATTTCTCCCACAAATTATTTCAGTTTCATCTGATTTCAGTGTTAAGACGAAGTACCCGGGGGTCTATTTATGTTCTACTAACTCGAAGCGGAATAATATTTTTGCTTGAATTTATTCACCATGCGTAAGCAATAATCAAATTTAACACATGAAAGCGCGATTCTAGAACTGCACTCTGCCGTAATTTTTCTCAAAACATTCTCATTTTGGTCTTAGCCCACATATTGCTAATTAAACGTTTGTAAATATACCGTTTGAGATGTCAAACAAGACAGACAAAGCAACCGAACACAGTTAAAAGTGGCAGTTTAACTTGAACATTTGCCATATTATACTGAACTGAGTAATTTCGGCGAGATCAGTATTATTAATTCACTGTACTGTACTTTGTTTTCGGGATATGGGAGAATCTCCTTTAACCCGAGCGCTTTTTATTTTGATTCTGTAGAATAGCACTCGACAAATGACAGGAACCCATTAGGAAGTGAGGATGACAAACGACAGCGAGGATGGAAATAGATTGCAATATGCATTTTTGAAAAAACATCAGGATGTCAGTTTTTCAAAGTTTCAAATTTGGCTCGGAAATCTTTGAAATTTTGCAAACATTTTGTTGCAGTATGGAATTTCTTGAAAAAATGCTTTTTATCATGCATTTAGTTAGAGTTTACTAAGTTCTTATTTCATAGATTTAGGGACCATTTCATGCATTTATAACAGTCTTGAGCAAATACGCCGGGACAGTGTCCCTTTAAAAGAACGGCTGAGCAAACATATTTTTTTGTACATTTTATTATTTTCTAATTTAAGATAATTACAACTGGAGTTTATAAAATAACCGCAAAGTGATTTTAAAACTGAAGTCCAAAGAACGGTTAAAACCATTCTGCAAAGTTTCTCAAATGTGCATTGAATTAAATAAAATGGTAGTAATACGTTTTACAAAACAGTTTTTAGATAAATGTATTTACAAGTTATAGGTCGACTTACAGTCATCTTTTCCTTCCCTTAAAGTGCCCATAACCTTTTTTTTTTTTTTCCTCATCTGAATCTAAACATTACCCAAGGAATTTCTGCGAAAAAATTTTGCGATTTGCAGAAAACGCGAATTTTTTATGAATGTTTCAAATCTTCAAAATCCTATTTTTGTTTGGTATACCCGTCCCGCTGTAAGAAGGCCGACGGGCTCACATTTTCCTGAATGTACGTCACAATTCCTTTGTTTTGAAGCCACGTGTTCCTTAATCTACGTCACAGTTCCTTTGTCTGATGTCACGTGTTCCTTAATCTACGTCAAAGATCCTTTGTGAACCGAGAAGGACCCAGGGGAGACTAAAGCAAATGGTGATCCAAAATGGCGGCAAATTTGAAAGTTTTATAACATTCATAAACAATTCGCGTTTTCTGAAAATGGGAAAATTTTTTCGCAGAATTTCCTTGGGTGATGTTTAGATTCAGATGAGAAAATAAAAAAAAAAGGTTATAGGCACTTTAATAACAAAAAGATCTTACTTAATCTTGCTGTTTTTAATGTAAAGCTGTTAACTTAAAATGTGTCGAGAGAGATATTATACAGTCAGTGACACAAGCTATATATTCGGAAAATAATTTCCGACTTCTCCCAACTGGAGTCGAACCTATGTTCTTCTGCACACCGGTCGGATGCTCTACCACTGAGCTACAGGAGACTCGTTGGAGCTTTAATAGGCCATATAACTTAAGGTTCAAATGGTGACAAACCTATAATTTGTTATTATAATCCTTTTCTTTTTTTTACATCGAAGTCGTTTGATAAATAAGAGACAATAAGTCGAACATTATCCTTAACTTGCTTAACCGAAAAGCAAACACCAACAAGGTTTTCTCTCTGCCGCCTTCTCGTTTACTTTGTAATTATTTTGTACATAATCATATTCCGCGCTTTAGGTTTCGATTTTCTTTAAAACTAGTATCATTCACGAATCATGATGATTTTTTTATTTCTTTTAGAGGAAACCCTTGTTTAGGCCAAAAAATACTAGTTAATCACCGGCTAGTTTTTAGTTGATTGCTACAATGAACCATTCCTTGAAGAGGAATACTCAGTACGGTTTGGCTTGATTACGAGACTGTACTGCACTAAAGCAGCGAAGGAGATTCTTAAGACCTAGACGATAATTTCCACTGAAAATAAAACAGATACAAGGGTTAATGGCACAATTTGCGCTGGCCATAAAATGGGAAACAATGCAGAAGTATCTGAAGACGCAAGAACTGATCATGTCCGATCCAACAAAGGTCAGAATCCTGCAGATACTGCGGGGAAGCCAGCATACTGCAAATCCTAACACGATGGCAATGGACATCTTCAGCACATTTCGTTCCCTTTTCGCGCGTTGTTGTTCAGCGTTGACCGATTGCTCACCTGGAGTCTTCTGTGACTTGAGCTTTGCGGTGATGATGATGTACAATATGGCTATCAACACCAATGGGGTATAAGAGAATATAACAAGGATTGCTATCAGGTAATGTTCATACGAGGGCTCTCCAAAGACTTCGTTCCACTGCAACGCACACACCACTCGCCCTCCTGGATATTCAACCAGTTTGTTGGCGAAGAGATATGGGGAAAGGAAGCCATCGCCACGATCCAAGTGGCGAAAATGAAGAAGGGGCACATCTTTGAACTGATGAGTGGGGCGGAACGGAGGGGAAATACCACAGCACCAAATCGATCAACTGCTATCAGAACCAGGCTCTGAACAGACACAGTTAAGGAGACAAGGGGTAAGAAGAAAGGCAGCTTACATAAGGCCTCGCCAAGAGAACCACTGATCAACCACGGTGAAGAGTCGACGTACAACTCTGTTAGAATCTGCGGAAATACGAAAACTGGAAACAGCAGATCGGACATGGCCATGTTTGCTATTAAATAGTTGATGGGTTTTCTCATGGTTTTCGTCTTGTAGACAATTATTCCGATGAAGGAATTTCCCGCCAGCGAAACAATAAGGATCAGACAGCAAGCAAAGGTGTATCCGATTTTTTCTGCTGTAGGATTGTAGCTGCAGCTGGATGGCTCTGTTCCATTCATCGTTATGTTCAAAGACAAGTTTGCCGACATTTTTGTGGTTTCTTATCCAGCTATTTCTCCCACAAATTATTTCAGTTTCATCTGATTTCAGTGTTAAGACGAAGTACCCGCGGGTCTATTTATGTTCTATACTGACTCGAAGCGGAATAATCTTTTGGCTTGAATTTATTCACCATGCGTAAGCAATTATAAAATTTAAGACATAATAGCGCGATTCTAGAAGCCTCAATAAATGTTGTAATTGCATCCCTTTACAAATGTCACTCTGCCGTAATGTTTCTCAAAATATTCTCATTTTGGTCTTAGCCCACATATTGTTAATTAAAAGTTTGTAAATATAAACTTTTGAGATGTTAAACAAGACAGACAAAGTGGCATTTTAACTTCAACATTTGCCATATTTTACTAAACTGAATCCTGAGCCACAGAGATCGAGCATAGATGGAAGTCTCCTTACATATAATATTATTAATTCACTGTATAACCTGTGATAAGGCGTGGGTTTTTTTTCGAATGCGAAAGGCGGCGGCGGCGGCCTCTCTTTCCTCTCTTTCGCCGCCGTCGCCTTTTGCACTCGAAAAAACAAACAAACAAACAAACAAACAAACAAACAAACAAACAAACAAACAAACAAACAAACAAACACGCCTGATCGCAGGGTATTCACTGTACTGTACTTTGTTTTCAGGATCAGGGAGAATTTCTTCAACCCGGGCGCTTTTATTTTACACTAGAATTGTTGTATGTTGATATATATTTTTCGCGTCGATTAATATTTGCGAATTTTTTTTGCAGCTTGTGCTCGAAATTGCCTCGCGTCTACGTCCTGAACTGTATTGTGATGCAAATAAGAAATATATAAAATTAAAAGTGTGATTCTAGAAGCCTTAATATTATAAGCGCACCTGGTTCATCTGATCAATTGGATTGGAATAGACTTTAACCTTAGCCACCTTATTTTCACTCCGGTTTAATAATTCCTGTTTTTTTTTTTTTGCGCATTTTGTGGCTCATACTCCTCCCATGCAAACTCCGGATACAGTGGAATCTCGACTTACGGCCACCTCTTTTTGGCCCTTTTATTACGCTCGGCAGGGAAGGGAGGTTTTCGCAGTAAAGGCAAATACTAACTTAAAGTTTGTTTGCTAGACCTTGAACATGAATTGCGATTGGTTCCTTCAGCACTCTGACTTAGCAATAGTCGTATGATAAAACAAATCACGTGTCTGTAGGGAAAACATCCGGGCACCGCACGTGATAATATCGTGCAAATGATTGACAGAAACGTCCTGTGCAGGCTTCCCACACAGTCAACAAACGCTTTAGATCACGACATGGTAATATTCTCCAAATTAATTTGAGAAAACCAAGAGAAAATTAACTCGTAATGTGTTCTATAGCAGTGTTTAATTAACGGATGGCACACAAATGTATTTTTGAGATCATGCAAATACCGGGCAGATTCGTGCAGTTTTCTCTCGTATAGATCCAAGTCAGTCTTTCAAGAAAGAGACTTCTAGTATATAAACCGATACCTAATGACTTGCAAGGCCGAATGTCTTGAGAATCAGGTTCTGACTTGGGTTAATAAACATGGCGGTTTGTTTTGATATTAAGTTTGCACCTGTGGCTTATGAATACTGCTGAGTCAAACATGGAGAAAAGAGTCGAAAATAAATAAATAAAGTGCAGGATGGGATGGGGAAAAGGAACTTAAAGCTTAAAAAAACGGCTGTATAGCAAACATCTTTTTGTAAATTTTATTGTTTCCTAATTTAAGATAATTACAACTGGAGTTTATAAAATAACTACAGATATGATTGTAAAGCTAGAGTTCAAAGAACGGTTAAAACCATTCTGCAAAGTTTCTCAAATGTGCATTGAATTAAATAAAACAGTAGTAACACGTTTTACAAAACAGTTTTTAAATAAATGTATTTACAAGTTATTGGTCGACTTACATAAGTAATCCACTAATCTTCACTTAACAACAAAAGGATCTTACTTAATCTTGCTGTTTTTAATGTAAAGCTGTTAACGTAAAATTTATCGAGAAAGATATTATACAGTCAGTGACACAAGCTATATATTCGGAAAAATAATTTCCGACTTCTCCCAACTGGAGTTGAACCTATGTTCTTCTGCACACCGGTCGGACGCTCTACCACTGAGCTACAGGAGACTCGTTGGAGCTTTAATAGGCCATATAACTTAAGGTTAAAATGGTGACAAACCTATAATTTGTTATTATAATCCTTTTCTTTTTTTACATCGAAGTCGTTCGATAAATAAGAGACAATAGGTCGAAAATTATCCTCAACTTGCTTAACCGAAAAGGAAACACCAAAAAGGTTTTCTCCCTGCCGCCTTCTATCCTTGTAGTTTACTTTGTAATTATTTTTGTACATAATCATATTCCGCGCTTTAGGTTCGATTTTCTTTAAAACTAGTATCATTCACGAATCATGATGATTTTTTTATTTCTTTTAGAGGAAACCCTTGTTTAGCCAAAAATACTAGTTAATCACCGGCTAGTTTTTAGTTGATTGCTACAATGAACCATTCCTTGAAGAGGAATACTCAGTACGGTTTGGCTTGATTACGAGACTGTACTGCACTAAAGCAGCGAAGGAGATTCTTAAGACCTAGACGATAATTTCCACTGAAAATAAAACAGATACAAGGGTTAATGGCACAATTTGCGCTGGCCATAAAATGGGAAACAATGCAGAAGTATCTGAAGACGCAAGAACTGATCATGTCCGATCCAACAAAGGTCAGAATCCTGCAGATACTGTAGGGAAGCCAGCATACTGCAAATCCTAACACGATGGCTATGGACATCTTCAGCACATTTCGTTCCCTTTTCGCGCGTTGTTGTTCAGCGTTGACCGATTGCTCGCCTGGAGTCTTCTGTGACTTGAGCTTTACGGTGATGATGAGGTACAATATGGCTATCAACACCAATGGGGTATAATAGAATATGACATGCATTGCTATCAGGTAATTTTCATAGGACGAGAACTCTCCAAAGACTTCATTCCACTGTGGCGCACACACCAGCCCCCTGGATATTCAACCAGTTTGTTGGCGAAGAGACATGGGGAAAAGACAGCCAGCGCGGCGATCCAAGTGGCGAGAATGAAGAAGGGGCACAGCTTCGAACTGATGAGTGGGGTACGGAGGGGAAATATCACGGCTCCAAATCGATCCACTGCTATCAGAACCAGACTCTGAACAGACACAGCACCGGAGACATATGCCAAGTAGGGATGCAGCAGCTTACATAAGGCCTCGCCAAGAGGACCACTGATCAGCCACGGCGAGGAGTCGACGTACAACTCTGTTAGGATCCGCGGGATTACGAAAACTGGAAGCAGCAGATCGGACATGGCCATGTTTGCTATTAAAAAGTTGGTGGGTTTTCTCATGGTTTTGGTCTTGTAGACAATTATTCCGATGAAGGAATTTCCCGCCAGCGAAACGATAAGGATCAGACAGTAAACAATGGTTTCTCCGATTTTTTCTGCTGTAGGATTGAAGCAACTGGATGGCTGTGTTCCATTCATCGTTGTGTTCAGGTTTGTAGACATTCTCGTGGTTTCTTATTCAGCTATTTCTCCCACAACGTATTTTTCATCTGGTTTCAATTAATGTTTACTTAGTAGTACCCGCGGGTCTATTTTTGTTCTATTGACTCGAAACGGAATAATCGTTTGGCTTGAATTTATTCACCACGCGTAAGCAATTATAAAATTTAAGACATGATAGCGCGATTCTAGAAGCCTCAATAAATGTTGTAATTGCATCACGGTGCCGCAATTTTTCTCAAAATATTCTCATTTTGGTCTTAGCCCACATATTGTTAATTAAAAGTTTGTAAATATAAACTTTTAAGATGTTAAACAAGACCGTCAGACAAAGCAACCGACCACAGTTTATTATACTACTATTAAACAGTTAAAAGTGGCAGTTTAACTTCAACATTTGCCATATTATACTGAACTGAGTAATTTCGGCGAGATCAGTATTATTAATTCACTGTACTGTACTTTGTTTTCGGGATATGGGAGAATTTCCTTAACCCTAGTGCTTTTATTTCACACTAGATTTGTTTTATGTCAAATTTTTTTTCGCGTCGATTAATATTTGTGAATTCTTTCTAATCGCAAAACTAAGAGGGTTGTAATTATTGTTCCTGCTGTAATTTTTCTAATTACTCAGTTACAAATGGCACTCTGGCGTAATGTTTCTCAAAATATTCTCGTTTTGGCCTGAGGCCACATATTGGTAATTAAAAGTTTGTAAATATAAACTTTTGAGATGTTAAACAAGACAGAAAAAGCGACCGACCACAGTTTATTATTCTACTATTAAGTGGCATTTTAACTTCAACATTTGCCATATTTTACTAAACTGAATCCTGAGCCACAGAGATCGAGCATAGATGGAAGTCTCCTTGCATATAATATTATTAATTCACTGTATAACCTGTGATAAGGCGTGTTTTTTTTTTCGAATGCAAAAGGCGGCGGCGGCGGCCTCTCTTTCCTCTCTTCCGTCGCCGCCGCCTTTTGCACTCGAAAAAGCTCTATTTAGCCCCCTCTCTCTATTAAGCCCCCCCCCCTACCTAATAAGCCCCCCTTTGGAGGTCAGATTTTGTAATAAGCCCCCCCTCTCTATTAAGCCCCCCACCCTTTTCATCAGACTGATGTAATAATGTCTTTAAAGAAATATTTTCTGTTGTTTTCAGTCATTTTGTATGGAAACATGGTCTTAAATTTCCAGAACTATCGTTGAGTTAGGGTATAAATGACATTGCATTTGTAAGACGGTGATATATAACCCATTTCTTGTTCTGTTTAGTTTGTGGTGTAATAGTAAAGTTTGAAAAATGAATGTGAATTTTCTCGAAAAAATATGATTTAAAATAAGCCCCCCCTCTCTATTACGCCCCCCTCTCTAATAAGCCCCCCGGGGGCTTAATAGAGCTTTTACGGTAGTTGTTTAGACGTTTCGGCTAGTGCTTAAGCCTTCATCAGTAATGAAAATGGGAACGTACGTTGTTACACGTTAGCGTGTTGTAGTTTGTTTAAAACTGTAAATTCTGTAGTAAAGCGCTACTACAAATGTGTTGATTAGAATGTTTTTTTCTTCTTAAAAACTTTAGAAACTCGAGGAAAAGTAGTCATTTTGAAGCCTAAACTGCCAAAAGTCCAGCAATTTTTCATACTCAATATCCTAGCTAGTGAGTAGATAGCCAATCAGATTACATCATTCCTGACAGATAGTGAGTATTGATAGTATACGAGTAGCTCAGGCAATTAGATTGCCGCATTTGTATTAGTATATACTAGTAGAGTTTTACTAAAAAAATGATATCACTCACTTAGTGCAGGATAAAGTCTGCAGTTACTATTTCAATACTATTCCTTTCTCGAATGGACCGCATTCTGACAGTGCGAGCGCAACTGATAGTCAGAACCCAGGCAACAAGCTTGAGCGCGCGCGCGCGTTTACTTTAGAATAAGTATAATTATCATGGCAACATGACATCACAATCAGAGAAAAGAGAAAACCTCAGATTTGTGTGAAAGTTTTCATCCCGAAGAAGCTTGAGTTCAAGAATGCCAAGAAAGTTTCGCAGAAATAAGGAAGAGGCCAACGAATTTCAGATTACAGCATCTGTATCGTCGCTGGCCATAGAATGCGTCAAAGATAAATGGTAAGTTACAAAAAAACATGATTTTAACTTTTGCCGCAAGTTCTCGACCATCCGGGCCAACCTAACATTTGACAGTAATTTATGCAATATAGATCTTCTCTTACCTTTCCGATCGGCAAATAATTCAGAGTCCATCACAAACGAAACTGTATTATGAAGCAATTTAGATCGGCTGCGAGTTCCGTTGGATGCGAAAATGTAAAACACGTGATTTTCATGTCGCGCGCGAATTTTCGCAAGTAGCTCTTGAGAATCCTGCAACGAAAGAAACGTTTGTATTTAATAGTTTTTGCTTATTTCACAAAACACAAGAAGGACACGACATCACAGAGGGAATGTGAATTTGGAGACGCAGAATTATTAACCGGATTTTTTTGTTTTTTCGGGAAGGAACAAAACTCAACAAAATCAAAAATACGACTGTAGTTTAACCTGAATGCCATTTTTTCCGCCACTTAACATGGGTTAAATGGAAATATCTCGTTCACGTTTCAAGCAATCCAAAAACTCTATGCTCATCCCATGAATCTATGTTATGGGGTGTTTTGTAAATTTTTGGGTGATTTTTGGGTATGTTTGGGAGGAAATAGTTTTTCTCAAAGGAGTTGTAAAATTTAGGGAAATAAGAAATATTGAAGATTTGATGTAGTTTTAAAATTAGAATTTGAAGTTAAAAATTAGTAGATTGACACCAACAGACAGTTGATAACCACGCAAGAGCACCCGCGTGGGTATCAACTGTCTGTTGGTGTTCCAAAAATAATTTTTCTTTCTTCTATCCCTTCTTTAAACATCCATTCCTAACCGTGGCGCAAATAATTCAAACCATTAATAATTGGCACAACTCGGGGAAAATGCGACTGTTGGGTGGAAAGTTGCGCACACTGACAACTTGTTTATCTTCGGTTGGCATGGTGGCAAATAAGTAAAATAACGACAGGGAGGGGTCGGAGGGTCTCACTTTGCCACTCGTTATCAGTCCTAGCAAGATTGGAATGCAATATGGCGGACAGCGGATCAGTACCAGCGTAAATCAGTTTCAACAGCTGTGTTTTTCTTTTTGCCATCATATTATATTTGAAAAGCACCTATGATTAATTTTACATTTTTTCAATTGCAATATGGCGGATCTCGGCGGACCGCCTAGTTCCTAGGCCTCTATATATGCAATGGCCAATCACAACAAACGAAAACAACAAAAATGAGCCAATGAGAACTCAAAGCAAATCATGTAACCGGGGGAAAACGCGTGTGACCAAGTCGCGATTGGTTTTGGTTTTGCATCTGATTGGTTGAGAAGGTGGTGCGAGTATTTTAAACTAATCATAGATCCAGGAGAATATGAACTGTAGATCGTAGTAAAGCATAACCAAAGCAATTCAGCGATCACTTTCGACAGTCAATTGAAAACCGCTCTAAAAACATATTAGACTTTGTAGATATGTAAAAGCTAAATGTTAAAGCAAATAAATTTACTGTGATTAAATCTTTGAAACAGGCCAAGTCAGATTTTTTGTGGATTTGAAGGTCTGGCTTCCTTCTGATAGCGCGAAGCGCGAGGGACCATGGGAAAGTACTAGGCAGGTGCATATGATTGACAGAAGCTTCCTGTGCAGGCTTCCCACTCAGTCAACAATCGCTTCTCAATCGCTTTTATAGACCGCGACATGCTAATATATTCTCCCAATTAATTTGAGAAACTAAGATTAACTAACTTGTAATGTGTTCTAGGAGTGTTTAATTAATGGTTAACACGCAAATATATTTTGAGATCATGCAAATACCGAGCAGATTCGTGCAGTTTTCATATGATTCGTGAACGATGTACTAAACTGAGAAATTTCGGGCGAGATCAGTGTTATTATTTCACTGTATTCTATTTTGTTTTCGGGATATGGGAGAATTCCCCTAACCCGAGTGTTTTTATTTTACACTAGATTTGTTGCATGTCAAAATATTTTTCGCGTCGATTAATATTTGTGAATTCTTTCTAATCGCAAAACTAAGAGGGTTATAATTATTGTTCCTTGCTGTAATTTTTCTCAAAAACATTTTCATTTTGGCCTGAGCCCACATATTGTTAATTAAAAGCAAGAGACTATGATCTAAGTAGATCATAGTCTCTTGTTAAAAATTTGTAAATATAACTTGTGAGATGTCAAACAAGACAAACAAAGCAACCGACCACAGTTTATTATACTACTATTAAACAGTTAAAAGTGGGAGTTTAACTTCAACATTTGCCATATTGTACTGAACTGAGTAATTTTCGGCGAGATCAGTATTATTAATTCACTGTACTGTACTTTGTTTTCGGGATATAGGAGAATTTCCTTTAACCCGAGCGCTTTTACTTCATACTAGATTTGTTACACGTTAAAATATTTTTCGCGTCGATTAATATTTGTGAATTCTTTCTAATCGCAAAACTAAGAGGGTTATAATTATTGTTCCTGCTGTAATTTTTCTTAAAACATTCTCATTTTGGCCTGAGCCCACATATTGTTAATTAAAAGTTTGTAAATATAACTTTTGAGATGTTAAACAAGACAGACAAAGCAACCGACCACAGTTTATTTTGCAATAAGTGGCAGTTTAGCTTATTACTACTGATATTAAGTGTCAGTATAGCTTCGAAACCTCATATTACCATCTCTAATTTATTTCGCTAGCTATAACTTGTATAGAGCAGTTTTCATTTGAGTGTCGTAAAACCAAAACCAAAACCAAAACCATGATTGGTTGAGTAGGTGGCGCGAGTTTTTTTAAACCAATCACAGAACGTAGTAAAGCAAAACCAATTTCGGATTACTTTCGATACTCCATTGAAAATCGCTCTAAACAATAACGAACAACAGGTTGGTTTTAAAAACTAATACCTTATTTTATCTTGTGTCTGCTGAATAACTTCCTAGATCCCGTATGACCTTAATTAGCTTATCAACTACAACTCTTTCGTGAACCTTACACTACAGTATGAAACGGGAGAAGGTTTCTTTTTTTTATTTCCGAAAAAACGTTTTATTAACAATTAGTTTCTTCGCAGGAGGAAAAACGAAAAGAGGACAATTTAGCGCGCTGTATGACAAGCAGTGTTGCGGGGTCGGGAAGCAGAGCTACGCTCGGCAGGGAAGGGAGGTTTTCCCAGTTAAGGCAAATACTTCAAGTATGTTCCCTACACCTTGAACATGAATGGTGATTTCTTCCTTCAGCACTCGTCCCCAGGGCGCTTTGGACGAGGTTGCAATATCGCAGTGAAAGTACGTGTCTGAGGGAAAACATCCGCGCACCGCATGTGATAACATGGAGCAAATGATTGGACAGAAGCTTCCTGTGCAGGCTTCCCACTCAGTCAACAAACGCTTTAGATCGAGACATGGTAACTAAATATTCTCCGAATTAATTTGAGAAAACTAAGAGAGCAAATAACTCGCAATGTGTTCTAGGAGTGTTTAATTAACGGTTGGCACACAAATGTATTTTGAGATCATGCAAATACTGGGCAGATTCGTGCAGTTTTCTCTCGTATAGATCCAAGTCAGTCTTTCAAGAAAGAGACTTCGAATTCTAGTATACAAATCGATACCTAACGACTTGCAAGGCCGAATGTCTTGAGAATCAGGTTCTGACTTGGGTTAATAAACATGGCGGTTTGTTTTGATATAAAGTTTGCATCTGTGGCTTATGAATATTGCTGAGTCAAACATGGAGAAAAGAGTCGAAAAAAATAAATAAAGTGCAGGATGGGATGGGGAAAAAGGAACTTAAAGCTTAAAAAAACGGCTGTATAGCAAACATATTTTTGTAAATTTTATTGGTTTCCTAATTTAAGATAATTACAACTGGAGTTTATAAAATAACTACAGATATGATTGTAAAGCTAGAGTTCAAAGAACGGTTAAAACCATTCTGCAAAGTTTCTCAAATGTGCATTGAATTAAATAAAACGGTAGTAACACGTTTAACAAAACTGTTTTTAAATAAATGTATTTACAAGTTATAGTAGGTCGACTTACATAAGTAATCTTCACTTAATAAGAAAAAGATCTTACTTAATCTTGCTGTTTTTAATGTAAAGCTGTTAACTTAAAATTTGTCGAGAAAGAGATTATACAGTAAGTGGTTGGACGCTCTACCACTGAGCTACAGGAGACTCGTGGGAGCTTTAATAGGCCATATAACTTAAGGTTCAAATGGTGACAAACCTATACTGAATTTGTTATTATAATCCTTTTCTTTTTTACATTGAAGTCGTTTGATAAATAAGAGACAATATCGAACATTATCCTTAACTTACTTAACCGAAAAGGAAACACCAACAAGGATTTCTCTTTACCGCCTTCTAGTTTACTTTGTGACTGATCTTTTTGTACAAAATCATATTCCGCGTTTTAGGCTCGATTTTCTTAAAAATATCATTCACGAATCATGATGATTTTTTGGCCATCTTGCATGTGTTTAGCCATTAAACTGACTAGTTAATCACCGGCTAAATGTTAGTTGATTGCTTTAATGAACCCGGCTCCTTGAAAAGGAATACTACGGTTTGACTTGATTACGAGACTGTACTGTATTAAAGCAGCGAAGGAGATTCTTAAGACCGTGACGATAATTTCCACTGAAAATAAAACAGATGCAAGGGTTTATGGCACAATTTGCGAAAGCCATAAAATTGGAAACAATGATGAAGTAAAAGAAGCCACAAGACATGATCATGTCCGATCCAAACATTAACAGAATCCTGTAGATACTGTAGGGAAGCCAGCATACTGCAAATCCCAACACGATGGCAATGGACATCTTCAGCACATTTCGTTCCCTTTTCGCGCGTTGTTGTTCAGCGTTGACCGATTGCTCACCTGGAGTCTTCTGTGATTTGAGCTTTACGGTGATGATGATGTACAATATGGCTATCAACACCATTGCTATCAGGTAATTTTCATAGGACGAGAACTCTCCAAAGACTTCATTCCACTGTCGCACACACACCAGCCCTTCTGGATATTCAACCAGTTTGTTGGCGAAGAGACATGGGGAAAAGACAGCCAGCGCGGCGATCCAAGTGGCGAGAATGAAGAAGGGACACAGCTTTGAACTGATGAGTGGGGAACGGAGGGGATATTACCACGGCTCCAAATCGATCCACTGCTATCAACACCAGGCTCTGAATAGACACACCAGCGGAGACATATGTTAAGTAGGGATACAGCAGCTTACATAAGGCCTCGCCAAGAGGACCACTGATCAACCAGGAGTCGACGTACAACTCTGTTAGAATCAGCGGGATTACGAAAACTGGAAACAGCAGATCGGACATGGCCATGTTTGCTATTAAAAAGTTGGTGGTTTTTCTCATGGTTTTCGTCTTGTAGACAATTATTCCGATGAAGGAATTTCCCGCCAGCGAAACAATAAGGATCAGACAGCAAACAAAAGTTTTTCCGATTTTTTCTGCTGTAGGATTGTAGCTGCAGCTGGATGGCTCTGTTCCATTCATCGTTGTGTTCAAAGACATGTTTGCCGACTTTTTGTGGTTTCTTATCTAGCTATTTCTCCCACAAATTATTTCAGTTTCATCTGATTTCAGTGTTAAGACGAAGTACCCGCGGGCCTATTTATGTTCTATACTGACTCGAAGCGGAATAATCGTTTTGGCTTGAATTTATTCACCATGCAATTATAAAATTTAAGACATAATAGCGCGATTCTAGAAGCCTCGATAAATGTTGTAATTGCATCCCTTTACAAATGTCACTCTGCCGTAATTTTTCTCAAAATATTCTCATTTTGGTCTTAGCCCACATATTGTTAATTAAAAGTTTGTAAATATAAACTTTTGAGATGTTAAACAAGACAGACAAAGTGGCATTTTAACTTCAACATTTGCCATATTTTGCTAAACTGAATCCTGAGCCACAGAGATCGAGCATAGATGGAAGTCTCCTTACATATAATATTATTAATTCACTGTATAACCTGTGATAAGGCGTGGGTTTTTTTTCGAATGCGAAAGGCGGCGGCGGCGGCCTCTCTTTCCTCTCTTTCGCCGCCGTCGCCTTTTGCACTCGAAAAAACAAACAAACAAACAAACAAACAAACAAACAAACAAACAAACAAACAAACAAACAAACAAACACGCCTGATCGCAGGGTATTCACTGTACTGTACTTTGTTTTCAGGATCAGGGAGAATTTCTTTAACCCGAGCGCTTTTATTTTACACTAGATTTGTTGTATGCTAATATATATTTTTCGCGTCGATTAATATTTGCGAATTTTTTTTGCAGCTTGTGCTCGAAATTGCCTCGCGTCTACGTCTGAACTGTATTGTGATGCAAATAAGAAATATATAAAATTAAAAGGGTGACTCTAGAAGCGTTAATATTATAAGCGCACCTGGTTCATCCGATCAATTGGATTGGAATAGACTTTAACCTTAGCCACCTTATTTTCACTCCGGTTTAATAATTCCTGTTGTTTGTTTTTTGCGCATTTTGTGGCTCATACTCCTCCCATGCAAACTCCGGATACAGTGGAATCTCGACTTACGGCCACCTCTTTTTGGCCCTTTTATTACGCTCGGCAGGGAAAGGAGGTTTTCGCAGTAAAGGCAAATACTAACTTAAAGTTTGTTTCCTAGACCTTGAACATGAATTGCGATTGGTTCCTTCAGCACTCTGACTTAACAATAGTCGTATGATAAAACAAATCACGTGTCTGAAGGGAAAACATCCGGGCACCGCACGTGATAACATCGTGCAAATGATTGACAGAAAGTTCCTGTGCACACAGTCAACAAACGCTCTAGATCACGACATGGGAATATTCTCCAAATTAATTTGAGAAAACTAAGAGAGGAAATAACTCGTAATGTGTTCTAGGAGTGTTTAATTAACGGTTGGCACACAAATGTATTTTGAGATGATGCAAATACCGGGCAGATTCGTGCAGTTTTCTCTGGTATAGATCCAAGTCAGTCTTTCAAGAAAGAGACTTCTAGTATACAAATCGATACCTAATGACTTGCAAAGCCGAATGTCTTGAGAATCAGGTTCTGACTTGGGTTAATAAACATGGCGGTTTGTTTCAATTGGCGCCTGTGGCTTATGAATACTGCTGAGCCAAACTGACATGGAGAACAGTGCATGTCAAAAAAAAAAGAGAGAAAGTGCAGGATGGGATGGGGAAAAGGAACAAGTGTTATATAAAGAGAAAAGTTGAATAAAACGGCTGTAGCAAACATTTTTTAGTACATTTTATTGTTTCCTAATTTAAGATAATTACAACTGGTGTTTATAAAATAATTACAGATATGATTGTGAAGCAAGAGTCCAAAGAACGGTTAAAACCATTCTGCAAAGTTTCTCAAATGTACATTGACTGGAATTAAATAAAACGGTAGAAATACGTTTTACAAAACAGTTTTTAAATAAATGTATTTACAAGTTTCAAGTCGACTTACTGTTACATAAGTAATCTTCACTTAATAACAAAAAGATATTACTTAATCTTGCTGTTTTTAATGTCAAGCTGCTAACTTAAAAGTTGTCGAGAGAAATATTATAAAGTCAGTGACACAAGCTATTCGGAAAAATTTCCGAGTTCTTCCAACTGGAGTCGAACCTATAATCTTCTGCACACCGGTCGGACGCTCTACCACTGAGCTACAGGACACTCGCTGGAGCTAATTAATAGGCCATATAACGTAAGGTTCAAATGGTGAAAAACTTTTAAATACTTTATAATCCTTTTTTTACATTGAAGTCGTTTGATAAATAAGAGACAATAGGTCGAAAATTATCCTTAACTTGCTTAACTGAAAAGGAAACACAAAAAAGGATTTCTCGCTACCGCCTTCTCGTTTACGTTGTGATCCTTTTGTACATAATCATATTCCGCGCTTTAGATTCGATCTTCTTAAAAATATCATCCACGAATTGGATTTTTGGGCCGTTTAGAGGCAACGCTTGTATGTGTTTAGCCATCAAATACTACTAATATTAGTTAATAACCGGCTAAATGTTAGTTGATTGCTTTAATGAACCACTTCTTGAAAAGAAATACTACGGTTTGACTTGATTACGAGACTGCACTGCTCCAAAGCAGCGAAGGAGATTCTTAAGACCTTGACGATAATTCCCACTGAAAATAAAACAGATGCAAGGGTTTATGGCACAATTGGCACGAATCATAAAAAGGAAAACAATGATGAAGTATTGGAAGCCACAAGACATGGTAATGTCCGATCCAACAAACATCAGAATCCACCACTGCCTGATACTGTAGGGAAGCCAGCATACTGCAAATCCTAACACGATGGCAATGGACATCTTCAGCACATTTCGTTCACTTTTCGCTCGTTGTTGTTCAGCGTTGACCGATTGCTCGCCTGGAGTCTTCTGTGACTTGAGCTTTACGGTGATGATGATGTACAATATGGCTATCAACACCAATGGGGTATAATAGAATATGACATTTATTGCTATCAGGTAGGACGAGGACACTCCAAAGACTTCATTCCACTGCCACGCACACACCAGCCCTTCTGGATATTCAACCAGTTTGGTGGCGAAGAGATATGGGGAAAAAAAGCCAGCGCGACGATCCAAGTGGCGAGAATGAAGAAGGTGCACAGCTTTGAACTGATGAGTGGGGAACGGAGGGGATATACCACGGCTCCAAATCGATCCACTGCTATCAGCACCAGACTCTGAATAGACACAGCAATGGAGACGAACGTTAGGTAGCGGTCCAGCAGCTTACATAAGGCCTCGCCAAGAGGACCACTGATCAACCACGGTGAGGAGTCGACGTACAACTCTGTTAGAATCCGCGGGATTACGAAAACTGGAAACAGCAGATCGGACATGGCCATGTTTGCTATTAAAAAGTTGGTGGGTTTTCTCATGGTTTTCGTCTTGTAGACAATTATTCCGATGAAGGAATTTCCCGCCAGCGAAACAATAAGGATCAGACAGAAAGCAAAGGTGTATCCAATGTTTTCTGCTGTAGGATTGTAGCTGCAGCTGGATGACTCTGTTCCATTCATCGTTATGTTCATAGATAAGTTTGCCGAAATTTTGGTGGTTTCTTATCCAGCTATTTCTCCCACAAATTATTGTTCATCTGGTTTCAGTGCCGGGTTTCAGTGTTAAGACGAAGTACCCGCGGGTCTATTTATGTTCTATTGACTCGAAGCGGAATAATCTTTTGGCTTGAATTTATTCACCATGCGTACGCAATAATATAATTTAAGACATGATAGCGCGATTCTAGAAGCCTCAATAAATGTTGTAATTGCATCCCTTTACAAATGTCACTCTGCCGTAATTTTTCTCAAAATATTCTCATTTTGGCCTGAGCCCACATATTGTTAATTAAATTAAAAGTTTGTAAATATAACTTTTGAGATGTCAAACAAGACAGACAAAGCAACCGACCACAGTTTATTATACTACTATTAAACAGTTAAAAGTGGCAGTTTAACTTCAATTTTGGCGAGATCATGCAGTATTATTAATTCACTGTACTGTACTTTGTTTTCGGGATATGGGAGAATTTCCTTAACCCTAGTGCTTTTATTTCACACTAGATTTGTTGCATGTCAAAATATTTGTCGCGTCGATTAATATTTGTGAATTCTTTCTAATCGCAAAACTAAGAGGGTTGCAATTATTGTTCCTGCTGTAATTTTTCTCAAAACATTCTCATTTTGGCCTGAGCCGTTTGTAAATATAACTTTTGAGATGTTGGAAGACAAACAAAGCGACCGACCACAGTTTATTATTACCCGCAAGAAGTGGCAGTTTAGCTTATTACTACTGATATTAAGTGTCAGTATAGCTTCGAAACCTCGTGTTACCATCTGTAATTTATTTCACTAGCTATAACTTGTAATAAACAATAACGAACAACAGGGCGGTTTTAAAACTAATACCTTATTTTCTCTTGTGTCTGTTGAATAAATTCCTGGATCCCGTATGGCCTTAGCTTATCAACTACAATCTTTCGTGAACCTTACACTACAGTATGAAACGGGAGAAGGTTTCTTTTTTTTATTTCCGAAAAAACGTTTTATTACCAATTAGTTTCTTCCTAGAGAACGTAGGAGGAAAAACGAAAAGAGGATAATTTAGCGCGCTGAATGACAAGCAATGTTGCGGGGTCGGTAGGTAAAGTTTGTTCCCTACACCTTGAAGAATGGTGATTTCTTCCTTCAGCACTCGGACTTAACAATATCGCACAACCTCGTCCCCAGGGCGCTTTTCTAGGGACGAGGTTGCAATATCGCAGTGAAAGTACGTGTCTGAGGGAAAACATCCGTGCACCGCATGTGATAACATCGTGCAAATGATTGACAGAAGCTTCCTGTGCAGGCTTCCCACTCAGTAATATGTTCTAGGAGTGTTTAATTAACGGTTGGCACACAAATGTATTTTGAGATCATGTAAATACCGGGAAGATTCGTGAAGTTTTCTCTGGTATAGATCCAAGTCAGTCTTTCAAGAAAGAGACTTCTAGTATATAAACCGATACCTAATGACTGGCAAGGCCGAATGTCTTGAGAATCAGGTTCTGACTGACTTTGGTTAATAAACATTGCAGTTTGTTTTGATATAAAGTTTGCACCTGTGGCTTATGA
Source organism: Desmophyllum pertusum (assembly GCA_029204205.1). NCBI lineage: Eukaryota > Metazoa > Cnidaria > Anthozoa > Scleractinia > Caryophylliidae > Desmophyllum > Desmophyllum pertusum. Next base: position 220,250 of record MU825875.1, read on the forward strand.
ATACTGCTGAGTCAACCATGGAGAAAAGTGTGGAAAATAAAGCGAGAAAGTGCAGGATGGGATGGGGAAAAGGAACGAGATTTATATAAAGAGAAAAACTTAAAAGAACGGCTGTAGCAAACATATTTTTTTGTACATTTTATTGTTTCCTAATTTAAGACAATTACAACTGGTGTTTTTAAAATAACTACAGATATGATTGTAATATTATTATTATTGTAATGCTAGAGTGTAAAGAACGGTTAAAACCATTCTGCAAAGCTCTCAAATGTACATTGAATTAAATAAAACAGTAGTGACACGTTTTACAAAACAGTTTTTAAATAAATGTATTTACAAGTTATTGGTCGACTTACATAAGTAATCTTCACTTAACAACAAAAAGATCGTACTTAATCTTGCTGTTTTTAATGTAAAGCTGTTAACGCCGGTAAAATTTATCGAGAAAGATATTATACAGTCAGTGACACAAGCTATATATTCGGAAAAATAATTTCCGACTTCTCCCAACTGGAGTCGAACCTATGTTCTTCTGCACACCGGTCGGATGCTCTACCACTGAGCTACAGGAGACTCGTTGGAGTTTTAATAGGCCATATAACTTAAGGTTCAAATGGTGAAAAACTTAAATTTGTTATTATAATCCTTTTCTTTTTTCATTGAAGTCGTTTGATAAATAAGAGACAATAAGTCGAACATTATCCTTAACTTGCTTAATCGAAAAGGAAACACCAACAAGGTTTTCCCTCTACCGCCTTCTAATTTTCGTTGTGATTCTTTTGTACATAATCATATTCCGCGCTTTAGGTTCGATTTTCTTAAAAATATCATTCACGAATCATGATGATTTTTTTATTTCTTTTAGAGGAAACGCTTGTTTAGCCAAAAATACTGGCTAGTTAATCACCGGCTAGTTTTTAGTTGATTGCTACAACTGAACCACTCCTTGAAAAGGAATACTACGGTTTGGCTTGATTTCGAGACTGCACTGCACTAAAGCAGCGAAGGAGATTCTTAAGACCGTGACGATAATTTCCACTGAAAATAAAACAGATGCAAGGGTTTATGGCACAATTTGCGAAAGCCATATAATTGGAAACAGTGATGAAGTAGTTGAAGCCACAAGACATGATCATAGTGTCCGATCCAACAGAGATCAGAATCCTGCAGATACTGTAGGGAAGCCAGCATACTGCAAATCCTAACACGATGGCAATGGACATCTTCAGCACATTTCGTTCACTTTTCGCTCGTTGTTGTTCAGCGTTGACCGATTGCTCGCCTGGAGTCTTCTGTGACTTGAGCTTTACAGTGATGATGATGTACAATATGGCTATCAACACCAATGGGGTATAATAGAATATGACATGCATTGTTATCAGGTAATTTTCATAGGACGAGGACTCTCCAAAGACTTCATTCCACTGTGGCGCACACACCAGCCCCCCTGGATATTCCACCAGTTTGTTGGCGAAGAGACATGGGGAAAAGACAGCCAGCGCGGCGATCCAAGTGGCGAGAATGAAGAAGGGGCAGAGCTTCGAACTGATGAGTGGGGAACGGAGGGGAAATATCACGGCTCCAAATCGATCCACTGCTATCAGAACCAGACTCTGAACAGACACAGCACCGGAGACATATGCCAGCCAAGTAGGGATGCAGCAGCTTACATAAGGCCTCGCCAAGAGGACCACTGATCAACCACGGTGAAGAGTCGACGTACAACTCTGTTAGAATCCGCGGGATTACGAAAACTGGAAACAGCAGATCGGAGATGGCCATGTTTGCTATTAAAAAGTTGGTGGGTTTTCTCATGGTTTTCGTCTTTTAGACAATTATTCCGATGAAGGAATTTCCCGCCAGCGAAACGATCAGGATCAGACAGCAAGCAATGGTTTCTCCGATTTTTTCTGCTGTAGGATTGAAGCAGCTGGATGGCTGTGTTCCATTCGTCGTTATGTTAACGTTTGCAGACATTCTCGTGATTTCTTATTCAGCTATTTCTCCCACAAATTATTTCAGTTTCATCTGGTTTCAGTGTTAAGACGAAGTACCCGCGGGTCTATTTATGTTCTATACTGACTCGAAGCGGAATAATCGTTTGGCTTGAATTTATTCACCATGCGTAAGCAATTATAAAATTTAAGACATGATAGCGCGATTCTAGAAGCCTCAATAAATGTTGTAATTGCATCCCTTTACAAATGTCACTGCCGTAATTTTTCTCAAAATATTCTCATTTTGGTCTCAGCCCACATATTGTTAACTTAATCTTTTGTCGTCTTGACGGGGACTAGCTCTTGACTAAGTCAACTTGGAAGCGGATCTCTGTTCTCTTAATTTATTGTTTACAACCAAGGTGGAATACAAAAGTTGACCTTACTCGGCACAACTCAAAACTCTGCAGTTGAGCTAGGTACTCGCTCTTTTATATTGAAGGTGGATCACGTCACAAAATACATAATTAATAGGGCAGGAATGCCAATCAAAGACAAAATAATTATATGTGCGCTTGCGCTTAAAGACTTTAACAAGCAATGACGAAGGCATTGCGCAGTTTGCAGAAAGTAATGTTTTCCAGAATTTCCATATGAAGTCCAAAGTTTCCCGTCAAAATAAACAGTCGAGTACCAAGCTAACTTTACAATGATCGTTTTTACAAATTGATAACAACTTCAAATCAAGGAATAGTAAAGATATCTACGATTGACCAGATCGCTACTACATAACAACCAAGTATTAAACAAACAGTTGGTCCAACAAATCGTAGCTACGGACGCTAACAAAACTCCACCTCTTGGACGAAACTTGTTTACGAGTTACGACCAAGTTTCTAGGCCAGATACAATTTCACTATGTACTTAGAACAATACATGAATAGAAAAGGGTGTACAGAAGTGTACACAACTCTTTAGAGAACAGAGTTAATAATTGTATATTCAATGTACACAATTGTACACTGTCCATAAGCCAGATCTGCTAAAAACATTTCCTTACTATCTTTCAAATGAGGGCAATGTATAACATGGTTTTTCTGTTGAATTGGTTTTGAGTATTTGGTTCAATCAGCCCAGGAATCATTGGAGTCAGGGGCGTAATTAAATTAAGTATAGTATCTGTTTAATTAGTCCCGACAGATCAAACAAACACGGTAATTTGTACAGTCGAACAATCAACTTGAATCAACATTCAGATATTATCATATTTACAACCAAAAACGCAGTACAACTTATATAACCAAAATGTAATAATTTCAGTCCTTTAACATTCCTCCATGCTTAGTTTAAGCAACTCCGTTTGCTTCCAAGCCTGGGGATTAGGTTAAATCAAATGCGAATAGACAGCGAATTGATATGTTGTACGGCGTTGAAGGTTTTTGTACATGTAGCTATGCGTAGCTAACGTGTTGTCACCAACAACATGATAACCGCTCCTGTCATTTTGAGAACTATGTGACGATAGTTATCAAAAGACCGCTAGGAGGTGAAATAATAAAAATCATATATACAACCCAAGGTGGAATACAAAGTTGACCTTACTCGGCACAACTCAAAACTCTGCAGTTGAGCTAGGTACTCGCTCTTTTATATTGAAGGTGGATCACGTCACAAAATACATAATTAATAGGGCAGGAATGCCAATCAAAGACAAAATAATTATATGTGCGCTTGCGCTTAAAGACTTTAACAAGCAATGACGAAGGCATTGCGCAGTTTGCAAAAAGTAATGTTTTCCAGAATTTCCATATGAAGTCCAAAGTTTCCCGTCAAAATAAACAGTCGAGTACCAAGCTAACTTTACAATGATCGTTTTTACAAATTGATAACAACTTCAAATCAAGGAATAGTAAAGATATCTACGATTGACCAGATCGCTACTACATAACAACCAAGTATTAAACAAACAGTTGGTCCAACAAATCGTAGCTACGGACGCTAACAAAACTCCACCTCTTGGACGAAACTTGTTTACGAGTTACGACCAAGTTTCTAGGCCAGATACAATTTCACTATGTACTTAGAACAATACATGAATAGAAAAGGGTGTACAGAAGTGTACACAACTCTTTAGAGAACAGAGTTAATAATTGTATATTCAATGTACACAATTGTACACTGTCCATAAGCCAGATCTGCTAAAAACATTTCCTTACTATCTTTCAAATGAGAGCAATGTATAACATGGTTTTTCTGTTGAATTGGTTTTGAGTATTTGGTTCAATCAGCCCAGGAATCATTGGAGTCAGGGGCGTAATTAAATTAAGTATGGTATCTGTTTAATTAGTCCCGACAGATCAAACAAACACGGTAATTTGTACAGTCGAACAATCAACTTGAATCAACATTCAGATATTATCATATTTACAACCAAAAACGCAGTACAACTTATATAACCAAAATGTAATAATTTCAGTCCTTTAACAATATTGTTAATTAAAAGTTTGTAAATATAACTTTTGAGAAGTTAAACAAGACAAACAAAGCAACCGACCACAGTTTATTATACCACTATTAAACAGTTAAAAGTAGCAGTATAACTTCAACATTTGCTATATTGTACTAAACTGAGTAATTTCGGCGAGATCAGTATTATTAATTCACTGTACTATAGGATACTAATTCACTGGGATATAGGAGAATTTCCTTAACCCTAGTGCTTTTATTTCACACTAGATTTGTTGTGTCAAAATATTTTTCGCGTCGAGTAATATCTGTGAATTCTTTCTAATCGCAAAACTAAGTGGGTTGTAATTATTGTTCCTGCTGTAATTTTTCTCAAAACATTCTCATTTTGGCCTGAGCCGTTTGTAAATGATAACTTTTGAGATGTTGGAAGACAAACAAAGCAACCAACCACAGTATATTTTGCAATAAGTGTCAGTTTAGCTTATTACTACTGATATTAAGTGTCAGTATAGCTTCGAAACCTCATGTTACCATCTGTAATTTATTTCACTGGCTATAACTTGTATAAACAATAACGAACAACAGGTTGGTTTTAAAACTAATACCTTATTTTCTCTTGTGTCTGTTGAATAAATTCCTGGATCCCGTATGGCCTTAGCTTATCAACTACAATCTTTCGTGAACCTTACACTACAGTATGAAACGGGAGAAGGTTTCTTTTTTTATTTCCGAAAAAACGTTTTATTAGCAATTAGTTTCTTCGTAGAGAACACAGGAAGAAAAACGAAAAGAGGATAATTTAGCGCGCTGTATGACAAGCAGTGTTGCGGGGTCGGGAGGCAGAGTTACGCTCGGCAGGGAAGAGAGGTTTTCCCAGTTAAGGCAAATACTTAAAGTTTGTTCCCTTTAACTTGAACATGAATGGTGATTTCTTCCTTCAGCACTCGGACTTATAACAATATCGCACAACCTCGTCACCAGGGCGCTTTTGGACGAGGTTGCAATATCGCAGTGAAAGTACGTGTCTGAGGGAAAACATCCGCGCACCGCATGTGATAACATCGTGCAAATGATTGACAGAAGCTTCCTGTGCAGGCTTCCCACTCAGTCAACAAACGCTTTAGATCGAGACATGGTAACTAAATATTCTCCGAATTAATTTGAGAAAACTAAGAGAGCAAATAACTCGCAATGTGTTCTAGGAGTGTTTAATTAACGGTTGGCACACAAATGTATTTTGAGATCATGCAAATACTGGGCAGATTCGTGCAGTTTTCTCTCGTATAGATCCAAGTCAGTCTTTCAAGAAAGAGACTTCGAATTCTAGTATACAAATCGATACCTAATGACTTGCAAGGCCGAATGTCTTGAGAATCAGGTTCTGTCTGACTTGGGTTAATAAACATGGCGGTTTGTTTTGATATAAAGTTTGCACCTGTGGCTTATGAATATTGCTGAGTCAAACATGGAGAAAAGAGTCGAAAATAAATAAATAAAGTGCAGGATGGGATGGGGAAAAGGAACTTAAAGCTTAAAAAAACGGCTGTATAGCAAACATATTTTTGTAAATTTTATTGTTTCCTAATTTAAGATAATTACAACTGGAGTTTATAAAATAACTACAGATATGATAGTAAAGCTAGAGTTCAAAGAACGGTTAAAACCATTCTGCAAAGTTTCTCAAATGTGCATTGAATTAAATAAAACGGTAGTAACACGTTTAACAAAACTGTTTTTAAATAAATGTATTTACAAGTTATAGTAGGGCGACTTACATAAGTAATCTTCACTTAATAAGAAAAAGATCTTACTTAATCTTGCTGTTTTTAATGTAAAGCTGTTAACTTAAAATTTGTCGAGAAAGAGATTATACAGTAAGTGGTTGGACGCTCTACCACTGAGCTACAGGAGACTCGTGGGAGCTTTAATAGGCCATATAACTTAAGGTTCAAATGGTGACAAACCTATACTGAATTTGTTATTATAATCTTTTTCTTTTTTACATTGAAGTCGTTTGATAAATAAGAGACAATATCGAACATTATCCTTAACTTACTTAACCGAAAAGGAAACACCAACAAGGATTTCTCTTTACCGCCTTCTAGTTTACTTTGTGACTGATCTTTTTGTACAAAATCATATTCCGCGTTTTAGGCTCGATTTTCTTAAAAATATCATTCACGAATCATGATGATTTTTTGGCCATCTTGCATGTGTTTAGCCATTAAACTGACTAGTTAATCACCGGCTAAATGTTAGTTGATTGCTTTAATGAACCCGGCTCCTTGAAAAGGAATACTACGGTTTGGCTTGATTACGAGACTGAACTGTGTTAAAGCAGCGAAGGAGATTCTTAAGACCGTGACGATAATTTCCACTGAAAATAAAACAGATGCAAGGGTTTATGGCACAATTTGCGAAAGCCATAAAATTGGAAACAATCAAGAAGTAATAGAAGCCACAAGACATGATCATGTCCGATCCAAACCAGAGCAGCATCCAGCAGATACAGCGGGGAAGCCAGCATACTGCAAATCCTAACACGATGGCAATGGACATCTTCAGCACATTTCGTTCCCTTTTCGCGCGTTGTTGTTCAGCGTTGACCGATTGCTCACCTGGAGTCTTCTGTGACTTGAGCTTTGTGGTGATGATGATGTACAATATGGCTATCAACACCAATGGGGTATAACGGAATATGACATTTATTGCTATCATGTAATGTTTGTAGGACAAGGACTTTCCAAAGACTATATTCCACTGCCACGCACACACCAGCCTTTCTGGATATTCAACCAGTTTGTTGGCGAAGAGATATGGGGAAAAGACAGCCATCGCCACGATCCAAGTGGCGAGAATGAAGAAGGTGCACAGCTTTGAACTGATGAGTGGGGAACGGAGGGGATATACCACGGCTCCAAATCGATCCACTGCTATCAGAACCAGGCTCTGAATAGACACAGCAATGGACACGTATGTTAGGTAGGGGTCCAGCAGCTTACATAAGGCCTCGCCAAGAGGACCACTGATCAGCCACGGCGAGGAGTCGACGTACAACTCTGTTAGGATCCGTGGGATTACGAAAACTGGAAGCAGCAGATCGGACATGGCCATGTTTGCTATCAAAAAGTTGGTGGGTTTTCTCATGGTTTTCGTCTTGTAGACAATTATTCCGATGAAGGAATTTCCCGCCAGTGAAACGATCAGGATCAGACAGCAATCAATGGTTTTTCCGATTTTTGCTGCTGTAGGATTGAAGCTGCAGCTGAATGACTCTGTTCCATTCATCGTTATGTTCATAGACAAGTTTGCCGACATTCTCATGGTTTCTTATCTAGATATTTCTCCCACAAATTATTTCAGTTTCATCTGGTTTCAGTGTTAAGACGAAGTACCCGCGGGTCTATTTATGTTCTATACTGACTCGAAGCGGAATAATCGTTTGGCTTGAATTTATTCACCATGCGTAAGCAATAATATAATTTAAGACATGACAGCGCGATTCTAGAAGCCTCAATAAATGTTGTAATTGCATCCCTTTACAAATGTAACTCTGTCGTACTTTTTTCTCAAAACATTCTCATTTTGGCCTGAGCCGTTTGTAAATATAACGTTTGAGATGTTGGAAGACAAACAAAGCAACCCACCACAGTTTATTTTGCAATACGTGGCAGTATAGCTTATTACTACTGATATTAAGTGTCAGTGTAGCTTCGAAACCTCATGTTACGATCTGTAATTTATTTCACTAGCTATAACTTGTATAAACAATAACGAACAACAGGACGGTTTTAAAACTAATACCTTATTTTATCTTGTGTCTGCTGAATAACTTCCTAGATCCCGTATGGCCTTAGCTTATCAACTACAATCTTTCGTGAACCTTACACTACAGTATGAAACGGGAGAAGGTTTCTTTTTTTATTTCCGAAAAAACGTTTTATTAACAATTAGTTTCTTCCGGAGGAAAAACGAAAAGAGGATAATTTAGCGCGCTGTATGACAAGCAGTGTTGCGGGGTCGGTAGGCAGAGTTACGCTTGGCAGGTAAGGGAGGTTTACTATGCAGTTAAGGCAAATACTTAAAGTTTGTTCCCTACACCTTGAACATGAATGGTGATTTCTTCCTTCAGCACTCGGACTTAACAATATCGCACAATCTCGTCCCCAGGGCGCTTTTCTAGGGACGAAGTCGCAATATCGCAGTGAAAGTACGTGTCTGAGGGAAAACATCCGCGCACCGCATGTGATAACATGGTGCAAATGATTGACAGAAGCTCAGTCAACAAACGCTCTAGATCGCGACATGGTAATATTATCCAAATTAATTTGAGAAAACCAAGAGTAATTAACTCGTAATGTGTTCTATTTGTTTACTGGTTAACGGTTGGCACACAAATGTATTTTGAGATCATGCAAATACCGGGCAGATTCGTCCAAGTCAGTCTTTCAAGAAAGAGACTTCTAGTATATAAACTGATACCTAATGACTTGCAAGGTCGAATGTCTTGAGAATCAGGTTCTGACTTGGGTTAATAAACATGGCGGTTTGTTTTGATATAAAGTTTGCGCCTGTGGCTTATGAATACTGCTGAGTCAAACATGGCGGAGAACAGTGTCGAAAAAGAAAAAAGTGCAGGATGGGAAGGGGAAAAGGAATGAGAGTTATATAAAGAGAAAAACTTAAAAGAACGGCTGAAGCAAATAATTTTTTTTGTACATTTTATTGTTTCCTAAATTAAGATAATTACAACGGGAGTTTATAAAATAACTACAAAGTGATTGTAAAGCTAGAGTCCAAAGAACGGTTAAAACCATTCTGCAAAGTTTCTCAAATGTACATTGAATTAAATAAAACGGTAGTAATACGTTTTACAAAACAGTTTTAAATAAATGTATTTACAAGTTATACGGTCGACTTACATAAGTGATTTTCACTTAATAACAAAAAGATCTTACTTAATCTTGCTGTTTTTAATGTAAAGCTGTTAACTTAAAATTTGTCGAGAAAGATTTTATACAGTCAGTGACACAAGCTCAGTATTCGGAAAAATAATTTCCGACTTCTCCCAACTGGAGTCTAACCCATGTTCTTCTGCACACCGGTCGGTCGCTCTACCACTGAGCTACAGGAGACTCGTTGGAGCTTTAATGGTTCAAATGGTGACAAACTTAATACTTTATAATCCTTTTATTACATTGTAGTCGTTTGATAAATAAGAGACAATAAATCGAACATTATCCTTAACTTGCTTAACCGAAAAGCAAACACCAAAAAGGTTTTCTCTCTGCCGCCTTCTAGTTTACTTTGTAATTATTTTGTACATAATCATATTCCGCGCTTTAGGTTCGATTTTCTTAAAACTAGTATCATTCACGAATCATGATGATTTTTTTTATTTCTTTTAGAGGAAACCCTTGTTTAGCCAAAAATACTAGTTAATCACCGGCTAGTTTTTAGTTGATTGCTACAATGAACCATTCCTTGAAGAGGAATACTCAGTACGGTTTGGCTTGATTACGAGACTGTACTGCACTAAAGCAGCGAAGGAGATTCTTAAAGGAGAAGGTCACTCCAGAAATCGCACTTTTTCTCTCGCTACCATTAACAAGTATATATGAAGATGAATTACTGACCGTAGTTTGAAGTTCCAAAGACCCTCATAACCTCGCGAAATTTGCCTTCAAAGTATCGAAAAATTCGAATTGACCGCCGCCATTTTGAAGACTACTCAGCAACCTGGCCGCATAATCGTGACGTCAAATAGTCCAACCTGAATTGGCGGGAAGCGCTGTGTAATTTAAACGCAGTTGCTGTTTTGGTGTGCCTTCGTTCGATGTTTCGAGTCCACAATACGGCCTCTTGTGCAGCTCCAAACTGTTGTAACAGATCGCAAAAGGATAGAAGAGGATTTATATTTCATCGTTTGCTGTTAATTGAAAAGATCTTGCCAAGAAATGGCTAGTTAAACTCGGCCGCGATAAGAGATTCTTGCCAAAACCCGATAACATTTATGTTTCTTCCGACCACTTTACGGATGACTGCTTTGAGATTGATTTTAAGTCAGATCAACATCTTTAATACTGGTAACACTATAAAAGAAAGCAGAAACCTGATGCTGTTCCGACAATTTTTAAACACGGAAAGTCGGTTCGCTAGCGAAAGAAGCAAAGCCATGAAAGAATGACAAGAGGTTAGTTTGTCAGTATTCCGTAATGATTCAATTTAATGTGACACTAAAAATATTTCGTGCAACTTGTCTCGCAATTTTGTTAAGCCGTCGCGAGACAAATTGAAAGAAGCGTTGCTTAGTGTAACACCGACATGCTGCGTTGCCGCGATCGCTTCGAAAAGTAGAAGTTGATTCTGCTTCGTCGAACGGGACAATAATTAATTTTAGGAGGTCGAGGGCACGGGCGGGCGTTACACGTTAACGGCAAACGATGAAATATAATTCCTCTTCTATCCTTTTGCGACCTGTTACAACAGTTTGGAGCTGCACAAGAGGCCGCATTGTGGACTCGAAACATCGAACGAAGGCACACCAAAACAGCAACTGCGTTTAAATTGCACAGCGCTTCCCGCCAATTCAGGTTGGACTATTTGACGTCACGATTATGCGGCCAGGTTGCTGAGTAGTCTTCAAAATGGCGGCGGTCAATTCGAATTTTTCGATACTTTGAAGGCAAATTTCGCGAGGTTATGAGGGTCTTTGGAACTTCAAACTACGGTCAGTAATTCATCTTCATATATACTTTTTAATGGTAGCGAGAAAAAAAGTGCGATTTCTGGAGTGACCTTCTCCTTTAAGACCTAGACGATAATTTCCACTGAAAATAAAACAGATACAAGGGTTAATGGCACAATTTGCGCTGGCCATAAAATGGGAAACAATGCAGAAGTATCTGAAGACGCAAGAACTGATCATGTCCGATCCAACAAAGGTCAGAATCCTGCAGATACTGCGGGGAAGCCAGCATACTGCAAATCCTAACACGATGGCAATGGACATCTTCAGCACATTTCGTTCCCTTTTCGCGCGTTGTTGTTCAGCGTTGACCGATTGCTCACCTGGAGTCTTCTGTGACTTGAGCTTTGCGGTGATGATGATGTACAATATGGCTATCAACACCAATGGGGTATAAGAGAATATAACAAGGATTGCTATCAGGTAATGTTCATACGAGGGCTCTCCAAAGACTTCGTTCCACTGCAACGCACACACCACTCGCCCTCCTGGATTTCAACCAGTTTGTTGGCGAAGAGATATGGGGAAAAGAAAGCCATCGCCACGATCCAAGTGGCGAAAATGAAGAAGGGGCACATCTTTGAACTGATGAGTGGGGCGGAACGGAGGGGAAATACCACAGCACCAAATCGATCAACTGCTATCAGAACCAGGCTCTGAACAGACACAGTTAAGGAGACAAGGGGTAAGAAGAAAGGCAGCTTACATAAGGCCTCGCCAAGAGAACCACTGATCAACCACGGTGAAGAGTCGACGTACAACTCTGTTAGAATCTGCGGAAATACGAAAACTGGAAACAGCAGATCGGACATGGCCATGTTTGCTATTAAATAGTTGATGGGTTTTCTCATGGTTTTCGTCTTGTAGACAATTATTCCGATGAAGGAATTTCCCGCCAGCGAAACGATAAGGATGAGACAGCAAGCAATGGTTTGTCCGATTTTTTCTGCTGTAGGATTGAAGCAGCTGGATGACTCTGTTCCATTCATCGTTATGTTCATAGACAAATTTGCCGACATTTTTGTGGTTTCTTATCCAGCTATTTCTCCTACAAATTATTTTTCATCTGGTTTCAGTGTTAAGACGAAGTACCCGCGGGTCTATTTATGTTCTATTGACTCGAAGCGGGATAATCGTTTGGCTTGAATTTATTCACCATGCGTAAGCAATTATAAAATTTAAGACATGATAGCGCGATTCTAGAAGCCTCAATAAATGTTGTAATTGCATCCCTTTACAAATGTCACACTGCCGTAATTTTTCTCAAATATTCTCATTTTGGTCTTAGCCCACATATTGTTAATTAAAAGTTTGTAAATATAACTTGTGAGATGTCAAACAAGACAAACAAAGCAACCGACCACAGTTTATTATACCACTATTAAACAGTTAAAAGTGGCAGTTTAACTTCAACATTTGCCATATTGTACTAAACTGAGTAATTTCGGCGAGATCATGCAGTATTATTATTTCACTGTACTGTACTTTGTTTTCGGGATATAGGAGAATTTCCTTAACCCGAGCGCTTTTATTTCACACTAGATTTGTTGTATGTCAAAATATTTTTCGCGTCGATTAATATTTGTGAATTCTTTCTAATCGCAAAACTATTAAGAGGGTTGTAATTATTGTTCCTGCTGTAATTTTTCTCAAAACATTCTCATTTTGGCCTGAGCCGTTTGTAAATATAACTTTTGAGATGTTGGAAGACAAACAAAGCAACCGACCGCAGTTTATTATTACCAATAAGTGGCAGTTTAGCTTATTACTACTGATATTAAGTGTCAGTGTAGCTTCGAACCTCATGTTACCATCTAATTTATTTCACTAGCTATAACTTGTATAAACAATAACGAACAACAGGACGGTTTTAAAACTAATACCTTATTTTCTCTTGTGTCTGTTGAATAAATTTCTAGATCCCGTATGGCCTTAGCTTATCAACTACAATCTTTTGTGAACCTTACACTACAGTATGAAACGGGAGAAGGTTTCTTTTTTTTATTTCCGAAAAAACGTTTAATAACAATTAGTTTCTTCCTAGAGAACGCAGGAGGATAAACGAAAAGAGAATAATTTAGCGCGCTGTATGACAAGCAATGTTGCGGGGTCGGTAGGCAGCGTTACGCTCGGCAGGGAAGGGAGGTTTTCCATGCAGTTAAGGCAAATAATTAAAGTTTGTTCCCTACACCTTGAACTTGAATGGTGATTTCTAAACAAATTACGTGTCTGCGGGGAAACCATCTGGGCACCGCACGTGATAACATCGTCAAAGGATTGACAGAGTTTAATTAACGGTTGGCACACAAATGTATTTTGAGATTATGCAAATACTGAGCAGATTCGTGCAGTTTTCTATGATATAAATCCGGAATATTTTGAGAAACATTACGGCAGAGTGACATTTGTAAAGGGATGCAATTACAACATTTATTGAGGCTTCTAGAATCGCCCTGTCATGTCTTAAATTTTATAATTGCCAGTGCTTACGCATGGTGAATAAATTCAAGTCAAACGATTATTCCGCTTCGAGTCAGTATAGAACATAAATAGACCCGCGGGTACTTCGTCTTAACACTGAAACCAGATGAAACTGAAATAATTTGTGGGAGAAATAGCTGGATAAGAGACCACGAGAATGTCGGCAAATTTGTCTATGAACACAACGACGAATGAAACACAGCCATCCAACTGCTTCAATCCTACAGCAGAAAAAATCGGAGAAACCATTGTTTACTGTCTGATCCTTATCGTTTCGCTGGCGGGAAATTCCTTCATCGGAATAATTGTCTACAAGACGAAAACCATGAGAAAACCCACCAACTTTTTGATAGCAAACATGGCCATGTCCGATCTGCTGCTTCCAGTTTTCGTAATCCCGCGGATCCTAACAGAGTTGTACGTCGACTCCTCGCCGTGGTTGATCAGTGGTCCTCTTGGCGAGGCCTTATGTAAGCTGCTGCATCCCTACTTAACACACGTCTCCATTGCTGTGTCTATTCAGAGCCTGGTTCTGATAGCAGTGGATCGATTTGGAGCCGTGGTATATCCCCTCCGTTCCCCACTCATCAGTTCAAAGCTGTGTCCCTTCTTCATTCTCGCCATTTGGATCGTGGCGATGGCTTTCTTTTCCCCATATCTCTTCGCCAACAAACTTGTTGAATATCCACAAGGGCTGGTGTGTACGTGGCAGGGGACTAATGAAGTCTTTGGAGAGTCTTCGTCCCAGGAAAATTACCTGATAGCATTGCTTGTTATATTCACTTATACCCCATTGGTGTTGATAGCCATATTTTACATCATCATCACCGTAAAGCTCAAGTCACAGAAGACTCCAGGCGAGCAATCGGTCAACGCTGGACAACAACGCGCGAATAGGGAACGAAATGTGCTGAAGATGTCCATTGCCATCGTGTTAGGATTTACGGTATGCTTCCTGCTCTTCAGTATCGGCCAGACTCTGTCCTTTGCATCTCACAACATGACAACATATATGTCTTGTGGCTTCAGATACTTCATCGTTGTTTCCCGGTTTATGGCACACGCAAATTGTGCCATAAACCCTTGCATTTGTTTTATTTTCAGTGGAAATTATCGTCACGGTCTTAAGAATCTCCTTCGCTGCTTTAATACAGTGCAGTCTCGTAATCGAGTGAAGCCGTAGTATTCCTTTTCCAGGAGTGGTTCATTAAAGCAATCAACTAATAGTTAGCCGGTGATTAACTAGTATTTGTTGGCTAAACAAGCGCTGCTTCTTTACGGCCAAAAAATCATCATGATTCGTGAATGATATTTTTAAGGAAAACGAACCTAAAGCGCGGAATATGATTATGTACAAAAGAATCACAACGTAAATTAGAAGGCGGTAGAGAGAAATCTCCTTGTTGGTGTTTCCTTTTCGATTAAGGAAGTTAAAGATAATTTTCGACCTATTGTCTCTTATTTATCAAACGACTTCATTGTAAAAAAGAAAACGATTATAATAACAAATTATAGGTTTGTCACCATTTGAACCTTAAGTTATATGGCCTATTCAGTGGTAGAGCGACCGACCGGTGTGCAGAAGAACATAGGCTCGACTCCTGTTGGGAGAACTCGGAAATTTGTTTCCGAATAGTTTGTGTCACTTACTGTATAATATCTCTCTCGACAAATTTTAAGTTAACAGCTTTACATTAAAAACAGCGAGATTAAGTAAGATCTTTTTGTTATTAAGTGAAGATTACTTATGTAAGTCGACCGTATAACTTGTAAATACATTTATTTCAAAACTGTTTTGTTAAACGTGTAACAACCGTTTTATTTAATTCAATGCACATTTGAGAAACTTTGCAGAATGGTTTTAACCGTTCTTTGGACTCTTGCTTTACAATCATATCTGTAGTTATTTTATAAACTCCCGTTGTAATTATCTTAAATTAGGAAACAATAAAATGTACAAAAAATATGTTTGCTATACAGCCGTTTTATTAAACTTTTCTCTTTATATAACTCTCGTTCCTTTTCCCCATCCCGTCCTGCATTTTCTCTCTTTTTTTCCGACGCTGTTCTCCATGTTTGACTCAGCAGTATTCATAAGCCACAGGTGCAAACTTTATATCAAAACAAAACGCCATGTTTATTAACCCAAGTCAGAACCTGATTCTCAAGACATTTGGCCTTGCAAGTCATTAGGTATCGGCAGAAGCTTAGGTGATAAGCTCAGTCTGGTATCGGTTTATATACTAGAAAAAGTCTCTTTCTTGGGCTCATTTTGGCCTGAGGCCACATATTGTTATATAAACTTTTGAGATGTTAAACAAGACAGACAAAGCGAGCGACCACAGTTTATTATACTACTATTAAGTGGCATTTTAACTTCAACATTGGCCATATTTTACTAAACGGCTGAATCCTGAGCAACAGAGATCGAGCATAGGTGGAAGTCTCCTTACATATAATATTATTAATTCACTGTATAACCTGTGACAAGGCGTGGTTTTTTTTCGAATGCGAAAGGCGGCGGCGGCGGCGGCGTCTCTTTCCTCTCTTCCGTCGCCGCCGCCTTTTGCACTCGAAAAACAGAAAAAAAACCCACGCCTGATCGCAGGGTATTCACTGTACTGTACTTTGTTTTCAGGATCAGGGAGAATTCCTTTAACCCGAGCGCCTTTATTTTACTCTAGATTTGTTGTATGCTAATATATATTTTTCGCGTCGATTAATATTTGCGAATTTTGTTTGCAGCTTGTGCTCGAAATTGCCTCGCGTCTACGTCTGAATGTATTGTGATGCAAATGAAAAAATATATAAAATTAAAAGGGTGATTCTAGAAGCCTTAATATTATAAGCGCACCTGGTTCATCCGATCAATTGGATTGGAATAGACTTTAACCTTAGCCACCTTATTTTCACTCCGGTTTAATAATTCCTGTTGTTTGTTTTTTTGCGCATTTTGTGGCTCATACTCCTCCAATGCAAAGTCCGGATACAGTGGAATCTCGACTTACGGCCACCTCTTTTTGGCCCTTTTATTACGCTCGGCAGGGAAGGGTGGTTTTCGCAGTAAAGGCAAATACTTAAAGTTTGTTTCCTAGACCTGGAACATGAATTGCGATTGGTTCCTTCAGCACTCTGACTTAACAATAGTCGTATGATAAAACAAATCACGTGTCTGAAGGGAAAACATCCGGGCACCGCACGTGATAACATCGTGCAAATGATTGACAGAAACTTCCTGTGCAGGCTTCCCACACAGTCAACAAACGCTTTAGATCGCGACATGGGAATATTCTCCAAATTAATTTGAGAAAACTAAGAAAGGAAATAACTCGTAATGTTGTCGTAATAGGTTTTCTAGTTGTCCGGGCTAAAGGACTACTCCACCTGGGGATTACTCATTGGCAGCGGGAAGGCCGAGATCTGTTACAGAAATTCCATCTTTGTGACAAGTAAAACAGTCAGAACTTCTCCAGCAAAGCACACTTTACTCTCAAGAGTGCAACCAAAGAATATTTTACAATGCACTTCTACTTAAGGCCAAGCCAATGACGCGATACATATTAGCTCATAGGCAAAAGACGCTATTAGGAAACATAAACAAACACTCCTAAAGTCTCATTGGACAAAACTAAAACAATCCCTAAAACATTAATTACCTTCAACAACACACAGGGGAATCACAGCTTTGTGCAGGTTACAGTTACAGATTGACGTTTATTAGCTAAACAAATTATTACTTTTACGCTGGATTTTATATCTCTACCACAGCAAAACGAATCCACAAAATAAAACTAGATAGTCTCATTTTCTCCCCTCACATTCCTCCGACCTTAGCTTGAAACCCTCCTGGGTCAAGCAATTAAAGTGCACCTAACCCCAAAAATTTTTCTTCGCTTAAATAAATCTACATGTAATTCGAAGCATTTCTGCGAAAAAATTTTTGGATTCGGTTGAATCCTCGATTTTCTATGCTCTGCTGAAGTCACGTTCGATGTGTTGCACGACCGCGTATAGGGAGTCTGGAGTCTGGTGCCGAGTTATGACGTCTACTCGGGAACCACACAATATAGCGCCTCTGTCATTTCTCTGTATTTGTTTGGGATAATTGAACATAAAAGGGATCATTTCTATGTCTTTTGGGACTTAAACTGAATAATTTTGTTTCGAAATTGTGCGTTCTTCATCTTCGGAGTCAAAGTTAAGTTTCGATTCGAATTACTCCGAAATAAACTTCATTTCTGAAGTAGAAATTGAGCTCAAATCGACGCGTGATTTATACATAAATATGCGTTCCTCAATCAATACTTCAAGCGGCAACGAGGAAGAAATCTTCGCAGATGAACCGCTTCGAGACCTGGAATGGACAAATAAATGTGAAAAGGAGGTCAAAGCGAATGAAGAGCCGAAAAGAAAGCTCAAGGACCGCTTAGATAGCACTGAAGAATCCGAGAAGAAGCCAGTCAATGGTAAGCAATATTCTTGTCACCTATAAACTTTGCTACTCCGACGAGCGTTTTAGACATTTATATTTTTGCTTTTGCGAGTATGCATTTCGTAAAGCAATGGTTATTCTGTTAAATGCCAGCTTTTCTCCATTTAATGTTTGCAACAGCCAAGTAACCGTCGCAGTTGTAAGAATTCTCGCTCGAGGCTTTTGTTTAGATGCTTTCGTAGATGTCTGTTTAGCGAGGTTACAGTTTACCAATATGCCATCCAATAAAGCTTGTTTTGGCTCAGTTCTATTTAAGTATTGGTCCATACTTAAAGGTCGTCTATCGAGAGTTTATAGAGAAGTGTATTAAGAGTTGCTTGAGGCGCAGCCATGAGGCAGTCGATCGATTGAAAATCGGATTGCTCGCGCGCGGGCCTGAAAATGTAAGCCGCAGAAAACAAACTGAACGGAAACAAGCCACATCACTACAGTTTTGACATCCAGAAACGTTTGTCGTTACTACTCCAAATAACTACCATAGTGAATCAAGTTAATTTTCAAGTAAAAACCGTGAAATAAATGACTTTTTCTTCCTCGATAAGCGAAGTGGGTATGTTCCCTCGGTGGTCCGCATTGATACCCATTGATGTTACGATCTGCATGTACACACGGCTGCCGCACTGCTTATTTCCCGGCCTCAGAAAAAACTTTTAGAGTCAAAATATTTTGTCATTTTTCTTATTTAGTCAATCGAAAGAAATTCGTCTTTGACTTACCTCAAAAATTCCTGAATTGCTTCGCACAAGGAAGAAATGTTGACGCCATACAGTTGCGCGATACTACGGATGAACGCTCGGATTCCACGCTCGTGTTACTGAATTTTGCCGGCTATGTCATTGGTAGAGATAACATCTCGGTAACATTTGGTCGAATTGCTAGTTGACTTCGACCGGGTAGATTTGAAAATAGCCTTAGGAAGTCTACTGGAAGTGCGCGGACAAACTCCAGAGTTCTCAAATTTATGACTCTCCGCACAGTCCCACTTCGCTCATTTGAGTTTACAAAATCCACCGTCTTTTTCGTATGTTCTCGACCATCGCTTTAAAATGGTATAGTATACCTTTATCTAAATCTGGCGTGCTGCTGCAACGCCCAATGATGCACCTGGAAGGCGTTTCTACGCACTTTTCGAATGTGTATCGCATCTTTCTGAAGTAAATGAGTGGACGCGAAGGATCGAACGTTCCCGAGTAGACGTCACACAGCCGCTAGAACTCATTCCCCTCAAACGCGGCCGTGCAACAAAATGGCGTCGTTTTAGGTGCAATTTTGGAGACTTTGTCGGGGCACAGAAAATCGAGGATTCAACCAAATCGAAAAATTTCTTCGCATTTAAGTTTCAAATTATAAGTAAATTCATTTAAACGAATAAAAAATTTTGGGGTTAGGTGCACTTTAAAATTAAAACGATCATCAGAAAAGCTAAGAACGAAGCCTGTACCTGAATTTATAAGTGAAACCTAACGATCTTAAAATCAACAATTGTCTTTCTTTTCTGATAGCTTACTCGTCGCGATTAAAGGTCAAATGCAACGAAATTTGGCATTTTTTTCTTTTGTCGCGAAAACTGTTCTTTATACTAGCATCAATCATACTCAACCCTCAAAAGCTGGTTTGGGGCAATTTGTGGCGCTTATAAGGCACGAAATTCGATAATTTCCGAGAATGACCGCGCTTGGAATGGAAACGAATTTGCTGTTTTTGTGATGTCATATGTGGTGAGCTTGTTTTCACGCGCGTGTTTTCGCGCGTGTTTTCAGCACCATGTGAAGGTCGATCCGAAGAAGCTTTTACTGAATTTCTCGCTCTCTTATCATTGACACGTGAATGGAGAACTACGCAGTGGAATTTAAGAACTTGCATTTCTTCAAAAGGCGAGTGCTCATTTGATTTTAACCGACAGAATTTGAGTTTGTTGTTTGTTTTGGAAATCCTGAGTTTCACCGCCCGCGCTAGCTAGCTTACGGTTTTTAAATTATAATCTCCGTGTTTAGACTCAATTCCTTAGTTTTAATCATTTGCTTTTCGTTTCTCCTTTTTACTAAACAAACCTTCCGTTAAGTGTCATTCAAGAAAGAACCTAGTGATACCGGTAGTCCCGGCAGAAAATAATTCTCGGCAAGTATAAATTTAAGCTTATAGTTGGGCCGTACGTTGAAATTGAATGCAAGCTTGAATTGAGTTTGGCGAGGCTTCGCATAAAATGAAAATTGTAAATTGCCACCCGACCGAATGCAAAAATTAGATTAACATGGGAAATGAAATTGTAGAAAACTTAGGAAACAGTTTTACTCGAAAAATGCTTTCAAGAGTATTGAAGAATGAAGATTGTCCCAAAATTTGCCGGTTGCGACTTTGAATGGTTTTGTGTTAATTTGAAATAGCTTCTCATTTCAGCTGCTTTTAGTGGTGAAATTCTGTTCGAGGCTCCATCGTCTGTTCTTCGCAGCTACGTACCTTTCTGTAATTACATATTTCGGTATAAGAAATTAATCGTCCGAGTTTCTTGTTATTTGGATTCATTAACTTAAGTTTTATTTCTTCGGTAGTGTTTATAGCGACCTTGCGTTAATAAAAACAGATTTTCAAGATTTCTAGCATCACAGAACCATGCAAGTAGGAAACAAATAAAAACGTTATTTGCCAGCCTTTTTATTGTAGGCTCAGATTAGAAAAGTAGTTTGTGGATCTGTCAAATCAAACCTGATACAAGAAAGTTTGCGACTTTATACCTTTAGCTTTCTGCGTTTCGCAAAGGCTGAACGTCGTGAACGACCGCATTCCGTGTTCGTCGTGTTTTTTGAAGGACATTCTTGGTCAATACTTCGCTTTATTCCATAGTTGAAAATGGTCGGTAAAGCATCAGCTTTCAGTCGAAGTCTTCGTGGCTTGAACTGAGATCCCAGGTGTGCCCTAATAGCTCAAGATTATGCTCGAAGCTTTCAGGGGAGAAATGCACGGAGCAAAGACGAGATGCTGCAGTTGGCGTGAAATCTTTCCTTTTCATTAATCTCACCCATTCCTTGCATCTCTTCTCGTCTTTAGGGAATGTAAAAAAGCTTTACGCCTGATTTTGAACAGTTACTACAGTTAAAAGCGGCACAAAACACCATACTTGTTGATGTTTTAAAACTGCAGAATTTTGTAATTCTCGCTCTTCTCGCGGACTCGCGCGTGTATGTGACGTCATATGTGGTGAGCTTCCCATTTCCGACAATTTTCCGAAGTTTGCCCGAACGCTTCCGTTTGTGGAAGCGAAAAAAAAGGCGGTTTTTCAAAGTTGAATATCTCGACGACGTTTTGTCCAAATCGTTTCAAATTTAAGAATATGATTATTCATAATATTTTCCTATTATTTCGACTTAAAACTAATCTTACTAAAATTTTGTTGCATTTGACCTTTAAACATTCCAAATGACCTTACTACATCCTAATTTCTTGACACAAAAATGCGGACTCTCTTTGCGGTCCTTAAACTTTAACATGGGCACTCCTTGTGCTCTCAAAAACTTTATGTAACGGGACTATGTTACGACGGAACTCATCGGTGGGTATCTGACTCACTGGAAACACGGGCTCTCGGTGGCCCTCTATATAACTCGACTATAAAACACTTGGAAAATGTCAAAGAAATTGCACTTAGGTCAAGTTTGGAACACAAAATCTCGACTTGTAGTTGCGAAAGACAACTGCCAACATGTCAGGAAAGTATCACTGCGACATGTTCAATATTTAAGGTTCACATAAGAGAAAATGTCTTTCACCCCATCTTCTCTTGATTCAGGTATGCTATCAATAACTTTTCAATTGACTGTTCGATCTTCATCACTTCTACACTTCTTGGTGTCGTTCTCTTGCTAATGCTGGCTATCTTTTACGACAAGTCCTGGTATTTCACGTATCAATGTCACAAATCCGGTTATTTCATTTTTCATTTTTCTTTTTGACGTCAAGTTGTCCGGTTAATCTCGCAGCCGGTACTTCGTCTTCACTGGGGAAGTCTGGCTCTGTCTCTTCTTGCCTTTAGTTGTTCAGGGCGTAGTTTTAAATAATTCTCCACTTTATCCAACCAACGATTAATATCCTCCGAATCAAAACCATGAAACGTGGCAGGCCTATGAGAACTAGATATATCCGAGGTTGGAGCTTGTTCCATGGCATTAGAGTTTCACGATGTTTTTCTGGTTGAGTTTTCAATTCCTATTGTAATATGGAAATCCGTTCCTGTAATTGCTCAAACGCCTCTGCCTGCATGGTACTTGTTGTTAGGGTGTCGCACGTATTTAATCCTCCTTTATTTTTCGTACACTGGGTAAGCTTTCCTCCTCACTATGGATAAATTGATCGTCAGAGTCACTCTTGCCACCTGAATCTGGTTTCGTCCGACCAACTTAAACGTTCCTAGAGTTCAAATCCTCTTGTTAGCACACTTTCTTCGTAGGCAAATCTCCGGGGAAAGTATTGGTAAATATCAGCAGGCGAATTCACAACTGGTACGTGTTGACCACCCGCCGCAAAGGCGCTATCTGGAAAAACGTCACTACCAACAGGCGATGTCGGAGTTTGCTGGTACTTGCAGGCCACCTGCTGTGAAGGCGTTTTTCCTCAAATATATTTTTTTTCTCCCTTTTCCCTCTTTTTTCTGAATGTTTTTCTTTATACGATTCGTCAGGATCGCTAATGTCCTGCACTCCTTTTCGCGAACTATTTCTAGCGGACACTGGGCTCGCGAATGGTTTCTCGCGAACAGTAGGCTCGCAAGCGGGTTCTCGCGAACAATGGGCTTGGTAACAATACTCGGGCGGATAACTGCTTTCACTGGAATCGTACAATTTCTGTCTCTCAAATCGTACGGTTTCTTCGACTTGGGCGTCCTGGTTTCGTACAATTTCTGTTTCTCTAATCGTACGGTTTCTTCGACTTGGGCGTCCTGGTTTCGTACGATTTCTGTTTCTCTAATCGTACGGTTTCTTCGACTTGGGCGTCCTGGTTTCGTACACTGATTTTCTGTTTCTCTAATCGTACGGTTTCTTTGACTTGGGCGTCCTGGTTTCGTACAATTTTCTGTTTCTCTAATCGTACGGTTTCTTTGACTTGGGCGTCCTGGTTTCGTACAATTTTCTGTTTCTCTAATCGTACGGTTTCTTTGACTTGGGCGTCCTGGTTCGTACAATTTCTGTTTCTCTAATCGTACGGTTTCTTCGACTTGGGCGTCCTGGTTCGTACAATTTCTGTTTCTCTAATCGTACGGTTTCTTCGACTTGGGCGTCCTGGTTTCGTACAATTTTCTGTTTCTCTAATCGTAACGGTTTCTTCGACTTGGGCGTCCTGGTTTCGTACAATTTTCTGTTTCTCTAATCGTACGGTTTCTTTGACTTGGGCGTCCTGGTTTCGTACAATTTTCTGTTTCTCTAATCGTACGGTTTCTTTGACTTGGGCGTCCTTTCGTGAATCGCACCAAGGGGTTACATTCGGTGTTCTGGCTGCTCTAAATGTCTTTTGATGAATTTACTGTAACTACCACGCTTCTCCAACCACTGTCGTAATAGGTTTTCTAGTCGTCCGGGCTAAAGGACTACTCCACCTGGGGATTACTCATTGGCAGCGGGAAAGCCGAGATCTGTTACAGAAATTCCATCTTTGTGACAAGTAAAACAGTCAGAACTTCTCCAGCAAAGCACACTTTACTCTCAAGAGTGCAACCAAAGAATATTTTACAATGCACTTCTACTTAAGGCCAAGCCAATGACGCGATACATATTAGCTCATAGGCAAAAGACGCTATTAGGAAACATAAACAAACACTCCTAAAGTCTCATTGGACAAAACTAAAACAATCCCTAAAACATTAATTACCTTCAACAACACACAGGGGAATCACAGCTTTGTGCAGGTTACAGTTACAGATTGACGCTTATTAGCTAAACAAATTATTACTTTTACGCTGGATTTTATATCTCTACCACAGCAAAACGAATCCACAAAATAAAACTAGATAGTCTCATTTTCTCCCCTCACAATGTGTTCTAGGAGTTTTTAATTAACGGTTGGCACACAAATGTATTTTTAGATCATGCAAATACCGGGCGGATTGTGCAGTTTTCTCTCGTATAGATCCAAGTCAGTCTTTCAAGAAAGAGACTTCTAGTATATAAACCGATACCTAATGACTTGCAAGGCCGAATGTCTTGAGAATCAGGTTCTGACTTGGGTTAATAAACATGGCGGTTTGTTTTGATATAAAGTTTGCACCTGCGGCTTATGAATGCTGCTGAGTCAAACATGGAGAAAAGTGTCGAAAATAAAGCGAGAAAGTGCAGGATGGGATGGGGAAAGAACGGGAGTTCTATAAAGAGGAAACTTTAATAAAATGGCTGTAGCAAACATATTTTTGTACATTTTTATTGTTTTCTAATTTAAGATAATTACAACTGGTGTTTTTAAAATAACTACAGATATGATTGTAATATTATTATTATTTTAATGCTAGAGTGCAAAGAACGGTTAAAACCATTCTGCAAAGTTCTCAAATGTACATTGAATTAAATAAAACAGTAGTAACACGTTTTACAAAACAGTTTTTAAATAAATGTATTTACAAGTTATTGGTCGACTTGCATAAGTAATCTTCACTTAACAACAAAAAGATCTTACTTAATCTTGCTGTTTTTAATGTAAAGCTGTTAACGTAAAATTTATCGAGAAAGATATTGTACAGTCAGTGACACAAGCTATTCGGAAAAATAATTTCCGACTTCTCCCAACAGGAGTCGAACCTATGTTCTTCTGCACACCGGTCGGTCGCTCTACCACTGAGCTACAGGCTCGTTGGAGGTTTAATAGGCCCATATAACTTAAGGTTCAAATGGTGACAAACCTATAATTTGTTATTATAATCCTTTTCTTTTTTTACATTGAAGTCGTTTGATAAATAAGAGACAATAAGTCGAACATTATCCTTAACTTGCTTAAACCGAAAAGGAAACGCCGAAAAGGTTTTCTCTCTGCCGCCTTCTAGTTTGCTTTGTGATCCTTTTGCGCATAATCATATTCCGCGCTTTAGGTTCGATTTTCTTCAAACTCACTCACGAATCATGATGATTTTTTTTGGCCATTTTGAGGCAACGTTTTAGTAAGCCATCAAATACTAGTTAATCACCGGCTAAATTTTAGTTGATTGCTTTAATGAACCCGGCTCCTTGAAAAGGAATACTACGGTTTGGCTTGATTACGAGACTGCACTGTATTAAAGCAACGAAGCAGATTCTTAAGACCGTGACGATAATTTCCACTGAAAATAAAACAGATACAAGGGTTTTATGGCACAATTTGCGTAAGCCATAAAATGGGAAACAATGCAGAAGTATCTGAAGCTGCAAGGACTGATCATGTCCGATCCAACAAAGGTCAGAATCCTGCAGATACTGCGGGGAAGCCAGCATACTGCAAATCCTAACACGATGGCAATGGACATCTTCAGCACATTTCGTTCCCTTTTCGCGCGTTTGTTGTTCAGCGTTGACCGATTGCTCGCCTGGAGTCTTCTGTGACTTTGAGCTTTACGGTGATGATGATGTACAATATGGCTATCAACACCAATGGGGTATAACAGAATATGACATTTATTGCTATCATGTAATGTTTGTAGGACGAGGACTTTCCAAAGACTATATTCCACTGCCACGCACACACCAGCCTTTCTGGATATTCAACCAGTTTGTTGGCGAAGAGATATGGGGAAAAGACAGCCATCGCCACGATCCAAGTGGCGAGAATGAAGAAGGTGCACAGCTTTGAACTGATGAGTGGGGAACGGAGGGGATATACCACGGCTCCAAATCGATCCACTGCTATCAGAACCAGGCTCTGAATAGACACAGCAATGGACACGTATGTTAGGTAGGGGTCCAGCAGCTTACATAAGGCCTCGCCAAGAGGACCACTGATCAGCCACGGCGAGGAGTCGACGTACAACTCTGTTAGAATCGGCGGGATTACGAAAACTGGAAGCAGCAGATCGGACATGGCTATGTTTGCTATCAAAAAGTTGGTGGGTTTTCTCATGGTTTTCGTCTTGTAGACAATTATTCCGATGAAGGAATTTCCCGCCAGTGAAACGATCAGGATCAGACAGCAAAGCAATGGTTTTTCCGATTTTTGCTGCTGTAGGATTGAAGCTGCAGCTGAATGACTCTGTTCCATTCATCGTTATGTTCATAGACATTAAGTTTGCCGACATTCTCATGGTTTCTTATCCAGCTATTTCTCCCACAAATTATTTCAGTTTCATCTGGTTTCAGTGTTAAGACGAAGTACTCGCGGGTCTATTTATGTTCTACTAACTCGAAGCGGAATAATCGTTTGGCTTGAATTTATTCACCACGCGTAAGCAATAATATAATTTAAGACATGACAGCGCGATTCTAGAAGCCTCAATAAATGTTGTAATTGCATCCCTTTACAAATGTAACTCTGTCGTACTTTTTCTCAAAACATTCTCATTTTGGCCTAAGCCGTTTGTAAATATAACGTTTGAGATGTTGGAAGACAAACAAAGCAACCAACCACAGTTTATTTTGCAATACGTGGCAGTATAGCTTATTACTAGTGATATTAAGTGTCAGTGTAGCTTCGAAACCTCATGTTACGATCTGTAATTTATTTCACTAGCTATAACTTGTATAAACAATAACGAACAACAGGACGGTTTTAAAACTAATACCTTATTTTATCTTGTGTCTGCTGAATAACTTCCTAGATCCCGTATGGCCTTAGCTTATCAACTACAATCTTTCGTGAACCTTACACTACAGTATGAAACGGGAGAAGGTTTCTTTTTTTATTTCCGAAAAAACGTTTTATTAACAATTAGTTTCTTCCGGAGGAAAAACGAAAAGAGGATAATTTAGCGCGCTGTATGACAAGCAGTGTTGCGGGGTCGGTAGGCAGAGTTACGCTTGGCAGGGAAGGGAGGTTTACCATGCAGTTAAGGCAAATACTTAAAGTTTGTTCCCTACACCTTGAACATGAATGGTGATTTCTTCCTTCAGCACTCGGACTTAACAATATCGCACAATCTCGTACCCAGGGCGCTTTTCTAGGGACGAAGTCGCAATATCGCAGTGAAAGTACGTGTCTGAGGGAAAACATCCGCGCACCGCATGTGATAACATGGTGCAAATGATTGACAGAAGCTCAGTCAACAAACGCTCTAGATCGCGACATGGTAATATTATCCAAATTAATTTGAGAAAACCAAGAGTAATTAACTCGTAATGTGTTCTATTTGTTTAGTTAACGGTTGGCACACAAATGTATTTTGAGATCATGCAAATACCGGGCAGATTCGTCCAAGTCAGTCTTTCAAGAAAGAGACTTCTAGTATATAAACTGATACCTAATGACTTGCAAGGTCGAATGTCTTGAGAATCAGGTTCTGACTTGGGTTAATAAACATGGCGGTTTGTTTTGATATAAAGTTTGCGCCTGTGGCTTATGAATACTGCTGAGTCAAACATGGCGGAGAACAGTGTCGAAAAAGAAAAAAGTGCAGGATGGGAAGGGGAAAAGGAATGAGAGTTATATAAAGAGAAAAAACTTAAAAGAACGGCTGAAGCAAATATTTTTTTGTACATTTTATTGTTTCCTAAATTAAGATAATTACAACGGGAGTTTATAAAATAACTACAAAGTGATTGTAAAGCTAGAGTCCAAAGAACGGTTAAAACCATTCTGCAAAGTTTCTCAAATGTACATTGAATTAAATAAAACGGTAGTAATACGTTTTACAAGACAGTTTTAAATAAATGTATTTACAAGTTATACGGTCGACTTACATAAGTGATTTTCACTTAATAACAAAAAGATCTTACTTAATCTTGCTGTTTTTAATGTAAAGCTGTTAACTTAAACTAGTATCATTCACGAATCATGATGATTTTTTATTTCTTTTAGAGGAACCCTTGTTTAGCCAAAAATACTAGTTAATCACCGGCTAGTTTTTAGTTGATTGCTACAATGAACCATTCCTTGAAGAGGAATACTCAGTACGGTTTGGCTTGATTACGAGACTGTACTGCACTAAAGCAGCGAAGGAGATTCTTAAGACCTAGACGATAATTTCCACTGAAAATAAAACAGATACAAGGGTTAATGGCACAATTTGCGCTGGCCATAAAATGGGAAACAATGCAGAAGTATCTGAAGACGCAAGAACTGATCATGTCCGATCCAACAAAGGTCAGAATCCTGCAGATACTGCGGGGAAGCCAGGGCATACTGCAAATCCTAACACGATGGCAATGGACATCTTCAGCACATTGCGTTCCCTTTTCGCGCGTTGTTGTTCAGCGTTGACCGATTGCTCACCTGGAGTCTTCTGTGACTTGAGCTTTGCGGTGATGATGATGATGTACAATATGGCTATCAACACCAATGGGGTATAAGAGAATATAACAAGGATTGCTATCAGGTAATGTTCATACGAGGGCTCTCCAAAGACTTCGTTCCACTGCAACGCACACACCACTCGCCCTCCTGGATATTCAACCTGAGTTTGTTGGCGAAGAGATATGGGGAAAAGAAAGCCATCGCCACGATCCAAGTGGCGAAAATGAAGAAGGGGCACATCTTTGAACTGATGAGTGGGGCGGAACGGAGGGGAAATACCACAGCACCAAATCGATCAACTGCTATCAGAACCAGGCTCTGAACAGACACAGTTAAGGAGACAAGGGGTAAGAAGAAAGGCAGCTTACATAAGGTCTCGCCAAGAGAACCACTGATCAACCACGGTGAAGAGTCGACGTACAACTCTGTTAGAATCTGCGGAAATACGAAAACTGGAAACAGCAGATCGGACATGGCCATGTTTGCTATTAAATAGTTGATCGGTTTTCTCATGGTTTTCGTCTTGTAGACAATTATTCCGATGAAGGAATTTCCCGCCAGCGAAACAATAAGGATCAGACCACAAGCAAAGGTGTATCCGATTTTTTCTGCTGTAGGATTGTAGCTGCAGCTGGATGGCTCTGTTCCATTCATCGTTGTGTTCAAAGACATGTTTGCCGACTTTTTTGTGGTTTCTTATCTAGCTATTTCTCCCACAAATTATTTCAGTTTCATCTGATTTCAGTGTTAAGACGAAGTACCCGCGGGTCTATTTATGTTCTGCTAACTCGAAGCGGAATAATCTTTGGCTTGAATTTATTCACCATGCGTAAGCAATAATAAAATTTAAGACATGACAGGGCGATTCTAGAAGCACTCTGCCGTAATTTTTCTCAAAACATTCTCGTTTTGGCCTGAGTCCACATTTGTTAATTAAAAGTTTTCTAAATATAACTTTTGAGATGTAAAAAAGACAGACAAAGCGACCGACCACAGTTTATTATACTACTATTAAGTGGCAGTTTTTAACTTGAACACTTGCCATACGGCATTAAACTGAAAAATTTCGGCGAGATCAGTATTATTAATTCACTGACCTGTACTCTGTTTTCGGGATGTGGGAGAATTCCCCTAACCCAAGTGTTTTTATTCTACACTAGATTTGTTGCGTGTCAAAATATTTTTCGCGTCGATTAATATTTGTGAATTCTTTCTAATCACAAACCAAGGGCCTATTTACATGGAGAGAAGTTGTCCCCTCCGTCCCGAGCCATCTTTTACCGAACGTTTATATGAAAAAAGTTGTTCCTGTTGACCGAGCCAAAACTTGGCCCTCTCGGGTTCGCGCATGCTCTATATGTCCCGACTTGTCTCTGGTAGGTGAAACAACAATAGCCAAAGTGTTTACCTCGAAAAAAGTTGGCCCGCCCACCAGGGTCACCCTACCTTCAAAGCGAGTAACCCTCCACACAGGGTTACCCTGCCCCCCGAGCCAACTTTGCGATTTCTCATGTAAACGGTTCGCTGCTATTTATAAAGAAATGTATGAAAAGTTCTCTCGCTATTCTCAAAACATTCATTATTTTGGTCTGAGCCCACATATTCAGTTAATTAAAGTTTGTAAATATAACTTTTGAGATGTGGAAAGACAAACAAAGCACCGGACCGCAGTTTATTATTACGAATAAGTGTCAGTTTAGCTTATTACTACTGATATTAAGTGTCAGTGTAGCTTCGAAACCTCATGTTACCATCTGTAATTTTTATTTCACTGGCTATAACTTGTATAAACAATAACGGAACAACAGGATGGTTTTAAAACTAATACCTTATTTTCTCTTGTGTCTGTTGAATAAATTCCTGGATCCCGTATGGCCTTAGCTTATCAACTACAATCTTTCGTAGAACCTTACACTACAGTATGAAACGGGAGAAGGTTTCTTTTTTTATTTCCGAAAAGACGTTTTATTAACAATTAGTTTCTTCGTAGAGAACACAGGAAGAAAAACGAAAAGAGGATAATTTAGCGCGCTGTATGACAAGCAATGTTGCGGGGTCGGTAGGCAGAGTTACGCTCGGCAAAGAAGGAAGGTTTTCCATGCAGTTAAGGCAAATACTTAAAGTTTGTTCCCTACACCTTGAACATGAATGGTGAATTCTTCCTTCAGCACTCGGACTTACAACAATATGCACAACCTCGTCCCCAGGGCGCTTTTGGACGAGGTTGCAATATCGCAGTGAAAGTACGTGTCTGAGGGAAAACATCCGCGCACCGCATCGTGATAACATCGAGCAATGATTGACAGAAGCTTCCTGTGCATGCTTCCCACTCAGTCAACAAACGCTTAGATCGCGACATAATATTCTCCAAATTAATTTGAGAAAACCATGAGTAATTAACTCGTAATGTGTTCTGTTTGTTTAGTTAACGGTTGGCACACAAATGTATTTTTGAGGATCATGCAAATATCGGGCAGATTCGTGTAGTTTTCTATGGAATAAATACAAGACAGAGACTTCTAGTATATAATTCGATACCTAATGACTTGCAAGGCCGAATGTCTTGAGAATCAGGTTTCTTACTTGGGTTAATAAACATGGCGGTTTGGTTTGATATAAAGTTTGCACCTGCGGCTTATGAATGCTGCTGAGTCAAACATGGAGAAAAGTGTCGAAAAATAAAGAGAGAAAGCGTAGGATGTGATGGGGAAAAGGAACGAGAGTTATAGAGAAAAACTTAAAGGGACACTGTCCTGATTTTAGCAGATTTTGGGAAGCTCAGAAACATATCTAGATCATAGGAAGTTGAACAATAATGGTTTGATTCTGTAGAATAGCACTCGACAAATGACAGGGAACCCATTAGGAAAGTGAGGATGACAAACGACAGGGCGAGGATGGAAATAGATTGCATCTATCCATTTTTGAAAAAAACATCAGGATGTCAGTTTTTCACCCCCCCAACAAAAGTTTTTAATTTGGCTGCGAAATCTTTGAAATTTTGCAAACATTTTGTTGCAGTATGGAATTTTCTTGATAAAACTATGCTTTTTATCATGCATTTAGTTAGAGTTTACATAAGTTCTTATTTCATAGATTTAGGGAGCCATTTCATGCATTTATAGACAGTCTTGAGCAAATAACGTCCGGGACAGTGTCCCTTTAAAAGAACGGCTTGTGAGCAAACATATTTTTTTGTACATTTTATTGTTTTCTAATTTAAGATAATTACAACTGGAGTTTATGAAAATAACTACAGATTGTTGTAGTATGAGCATTTATTTTAAAATGCTGAAGTGCCCAAAAGACGGTTAAAACCATTCTGCAAATGTTCTCTCAAATGTGCATTGGGGAATTAAATAAAACAGTAGTAATACGTTTTTTACAAAAACAGTGTTTTTTTAGATAAACTTTATTTTAAAAGTTAATAGGTCGACTTGTAACATATGTAATCTTCTCCTTCACTTAACACAAAGATCGTACTTTAATCTTGCTGTTTTTAATGTATAGCTAGTGAACTTAACATTTGTCGAGAGAGATTATTATACCACGTGCAGTGACACAATCTATTTCGGAAAATAATTTCCGCTTCTCCCAACTGTAGTCGAACCTATGTTCTTCTGCACCCCGGTCGGGCGCTCTAACTCACTGAGCTACAGGAGACATCGTTGGAGCTTTAATAGGCATTCCTTAAGGTTCAAAATGTGACAAACTTATAATTTGTTATTATAATCCTTTTCTTTTTTTTACATTGAGTCCGTTTGAATAAATAAGAGGACAATAGGTCGAAAATTATCCTTAACTTGCTTAACCGAAAAGCAAACACCACCACAAGGTTTTTCTCTTCTGTGCGCCATTCTCGTTTACTCATGTAATTATTTTTGTACATAATCATCTTCCGCTCTTTTGGTTCGTATTTTCGTTAAACTAGTATCATCCAACGAATCATGATGATTTTTTTATTTCTTTTAGAGTAATCGCTGTTTATCTCAACAAATACTAGTTAATCACACGGCTAGTTTTTTTTTTTAAGTTTGATTGCTACAATTAACCATCGGCTCCTTGACGAGGAATACCCCAGGTACCGGTTTTGGGCGTTGATTACGAAGACTGTACTGCACTAAAGCAGCGAAGGAGAATTCTTAAGACCGTAGACGATAAATTTCCACTGAAAAATAGAAACAGATGACAAGGGTTAATGAGGCACGAGTTGTTTGTAATTTGCGCTGGCGCACTAAAATGGGAAAAACAATGCAGAAGTATCTGAAGACGCAAGCATGGATTCCATAGTGTCCGATCCGCAACAAATGGTCAAGGAATCCTGCAGAATACTGCGGCGGAAGCCCAGCATACTAGCAATCCTAACACGATGGCAATGGAACATCTTCAGCACATTTCGTTTCCTTTTCGCGTCGTTGTTGTTCAGCGTTTGACACGATTTCTCCACCTGGAGTCTTCTGTGACTTGAGTCTTTGCAGCGTGATGGATGATGTACAATATGGCTATCAACACGCAATCGTGGTATAAGAGAATATAACTAAGGATTTGCTATCAGGTATATGTTCATATGAGGCACGAACTCCCTCCAAAAAAGACTTCGTTGTCCACTGCAATCGCACACTACCAGCCCTCCATGGATATTCCAACCAGTTTTGTTGGCGCGAGATATGGGCGAAAAGACAGCAATCGGCAGGCGGATCCAAGTGGACACCGAAAATGAAGAAGGGTCACATCTTTGAACTGATGAGTGGGGCGAACGGAGGGGAAATACCACAGCACCCAATCGGATCCACTTGCTATCAGAACCATTCTCAATAAACATAAGCATTAAGGTAGACATATTGGTAAGAAAAAGAAAGGCAGCTTACATAGAGAGGCCTCGCCAAGAGAACCACTGATCAACTAACCCCCCCCCCGTGTGAAAGAGTCGACGTAACAACGTCTGTAAGAATCTCGGAATTACGAAAACTGGCCCAAGCAGCAGATCGCCCGACATGGACCATGTTTGCGATTAAGAGTTGGTGGTTTTTCTCATGGTTTTCGTCTTGTAGACAATTATTCCGATGAAGGAATGTCCCGCCAGGCGAAACGATAAGGATTCAGACTTAACAAGCAAAGGTGTTTCCGATTTTTGCTGCTGTAGGGAGCGTAGCTGCAGCCTGGATGGCTCTGTTCCATTCATCGTTATGTTTCAAGACATAGACAAGTATTGCCGACATTTTTGTTGGTTTCTTATCCAGCTATTTCTCCCACAAAATGATTCAGTTTCATCTGGATTTCAGTGTTAAGACGAAAGTAACCACCCGCGGGGGTCTATTTATGTTCTATACTGACTTCGAAAGACGGAATAATCGTTCGGCTCTGAATTTATTCACACATGCGTATCAATTATAAAATTTAAGGACATGATAGCGGGCGATTCTAGCAAGACTCAAGTAAATGTTTGTAATTGCATCCCTTTACAAATGTCACTCTGCCGTAATTTTTCTTCTAAAATATTCTCATTTTGGTCTTAGCCCACATATTGTTATTAAAGTTTTGTAAATATAACTTTTTGAGATGTTAAACAAGACAGACAAAGTGGCATTTTAGACTTCAAACATTTGCCCAATATTTTTACTTAAACTGAATCCTGAGCCACAGCAGATCGCGGCTAGATGGAGTCATCCTTCACGATAATAATTATTAATCTAATTCACTGTCTAACCCGGTGATAAGGCGTGGGTTTTTTTTCGAATGCTAAAGGCGGCGGCGGCGGCTCTCTATTCCTTCTCTTTCGCCGCGTCGCTTATTTGCACTTCGAAAACAAACAAACAAACAACAAACTAAACAAACAACACAAACAAACACCGCCTGATCGCAGGGTAACAAGTATTCACTTGTACTGCTACTTTGTTTTCAGGATCAGGGAGTATTTCTTTAAGCCGAGCGCCTTTTATTTTACACTAGATTTTGTTGTATAGCGAATATATATTTTTTCGCGATCTATTAATAATTGCGAATTTTTTGCCAGCTTGTGCTTCGATTTCTGAATTGCCTCGCGTCTACGCTCTGAATGTATTGTGATGCAAATGAAAAAATATATAAAATTAAAAGGGTGATTCTAGAAGCCTTAATATTATAAGCGCCACCTGGTTCATCCGCCATCAACTTGGATTGGAATAGACTTTCAAACCTTAGCCACCGTACTTTCACATCCGGTTTATCATTTCTCTGTTGTTTGTTTTTTAATGCATTTTGTGGCTCATACCTCCTCCCATGCAAACTCCGGATACAATGTGAATCTCGACTTACTGCCACGCTTCTTTTTGGCCCTTTTATTATCTCGGCAGGGAAAGGAGGTTTTCGCAGTAAAGGCAAATACTAACTTAAATTTTGCTTTCCTAGACCTTGAACATGAATTGCGATGGGGTTTGCCTTCAGCACTCTGACTTAACCAATAGTCCGTAAGATAATACAAATCACGGGTCTGAAGGGAAAACTTCCGAGTGCACCGCACGTGATAATAGCCGTGGCAAATGATTGGACAGAAACGTCCCCTGTGCAGGCTTCCGGCACACAGTCAACAAACGCTCTAGATCACGAACATGGTAATATTCTCCAAATTAATTTGAGAAAACCTAAGAGAGGAAATTACTTCGTAATATGTTCTAGGAAGTGTTTTAATTAACCGGTTGGTACATCAAATGGTCTTTTGAGATCATGCCAACAATAAGCCACATAGGGCTAGATTCGTGCGGTTTCTTCTCGTATAGAATCCCGTCAGTCTTTCAAGAAAGAGGACTTACTAGTATTACAATAAGTCGATACCGTAATGACTTGCAAGGCCGCAAATGAACTCGTTTTTTCAGTATGAGACATCAGGTTACGACTTGGGTTATCTAAAAACAATCGGCGGTTTGTTTTGATATTAAGTTTTGTCACCTGTGGCTTATGAATACTGCTGAGTCCCAAACAAACATTGGAGAAAAGAGTCGAAAATGAGAGAGACGAAAGTGCAGGATGGGATTGGGGCAAAGGAACTCGAGTTATATAAAGAGAAAAGTTGAATAAAACGGCTGTAGGGCTAAAAATTTTGTGTTTATTTTTATTGTTCCTCCTAATTTTAAGATAATTACAACTGGTGTTTATAAAATAACTACAAAGTGATTGTAAACTCAGAGTTCAAAGTAACGGTTAAAACGCATTCTGCAAAGTTTCTCAAATGTGCATTGAATTAAATAAAACAGTAGTACGACGTTTAACAAAACTGGTTTTTGAAAGAAATGTAAATTTACAAGTTATAGATAGGGCGACTTACAAACGTAATCCGTCACCTTAATAAACAAAAAGATCTTACTT